>JAJOZX010002947.1:0-205000 GCA_023014485.1 Bathynomus jamesi | reverse complement strand
TTTCTTTATTCTTTTGTGACCTGTTCCATAAAAAAGCCATTTGAATTTATATTGAAGGTCGGCCAAAGTGCTAAAAGTGTCTTTTATATATATATATATATATATATATATATGTATATATGTATATATATATATATATATATGTATGTATGTATATTTATGGTTTTTTTTTTATTTGCCTGTTTATTTCTTTATGATTATTTAGGCTGTGACATATATATCACTAAGGCACTATTTTGTAATTAATTTTTTCTCAATTTATATTTATATTTATTTTTATTTCTTTATTTTTCTGTGACCATATAAATGTTGGCTCCTCCCACAATTTTTTTCTATGCTTACTATAATATGTATATATGTATATATATATATATATATATATATGTATATATATGTGAATATGTATGTATGTATGTTTATTTTTGTAACCTATATATTGCCTTGATCTGTCCTTTCACTCCAGTGTTCCTGAGGATGTCATTAGACGAAAGCGCTTGAGCACCCCTTTGTGTTTCTTTTTTCCTTCGTGGTTTTATTCATCATAAATACTTTTCACGTGTCACTTTCGTGAAATAATTTTTCATATTATATATATATATATATATATATATTATAATATATATATATATATATATATTTAGTGATGTAGGTCACATCCGCATCCGCATCCGCATCTACACTTTGGACTGCGGATGTCGTGCGGATGTGGACCGTTGAGATAAAACGTCATTAATAAGCGGAAATTATCAAATTCTACTATATTAATAGAACTAGTTCATTGTGCGCAAAAGTGATGCAAGCGACAAGACGAGAGGCTGTTCTTGTATGAAGTTACTCTCTTGCAACCTACTTAGAGCCACGTTACAAAGCTAAGTTATTTTCACCTAGTACATTAGAACGAATTAAATCATCACTTGGCAAAGCAGTTGAAGAGCTTCAATCTCTTGAATCTGTCGCTTCGCCACCCACCAAAAGAATAAAAGTTTCAGTGACAGAACCAACACCTTCAACAAGCAAATCTATCACAGAATCTGTCTCTCAGTTTCTTGAGTCAAGCAGCAATGACGAGACCTACGCGATGTCAAACGATGTAGTAAAAATGATCGAGAGCTATCACCAAGAAAAACGCCTGGCTGCATGTGACAATCCTATTAGTTGGTGGAAAAATACGCAGAATATCTATCCATACTTGAGTAAACTTGCAAGGAAACATTTAGCCTGTCCTCCAACAAACGTACCAAGCGAGAGATTATTTAGCAGTGCTGGATTAATATATGATGAAAAGAGAAACAGACTGGCAGCAGAAAAGGCAGAAAAATTAATGTTCCTTAAGCATAACCTTCCTATAATTAAGTTTGAACATTAAACGATGAACATCTTAGTTTACTTTATTTTAATTACTCATTTATAAATATGCCTAATAAAACTTTAAACTTAATATAAATAGTTATCAAGCTAATTAAAGATCTCTTTCTATAATGGTGGAGGTTTCTAATTGTGGCTGAAACTCAACAAAATATAACGAATTTATTTGCAGACGAATTCACTAATTGATTTCTATATTAGTTAGATGCTTGATATTATTTTATATGTTCAGAGAAAAGTACAGCAATTATTGTACAATTAATCAATTATACTACATTATAGCTACAGCTCTCTCTATATAATAACTTATTATATACTGTACGTTAACACAACAAATCTCGAATATATCCTAAAAAATAACGAAAATGTAGACATCCGCATCCGCATCCGCATCCGCGGATGTTGAAATCAAACATCCTCATCCGCATCCGCATCCGCGGATGTGAAAAAAATGACATCCGCTACATCACTAATATATATATATATATACTGTATATTAAAAAAAATTGCTTTTTCTTTTAATAATTTTGTTACTCCTTATAAAATAGTTTTCTTTAGATTTATCAAAAAGAATAAATCATTAGTTTGGGTAACTATTATAACTATTATCGTGTTACGTTTATTTCAAGAACGTGCGACTTGATTTTTTTAATTTGTTCACAATTATTTCAAAAATTAGTTAAAAGTTAATAAATTAATTTACTCTCAGGAAACTTAGCACGATTAGTGGTGGACGGAAGGGAGTTTTTTGAGTCACCCAACACGATCTTTGAGAGAATATGTCACGAATTTGGACAATGTATTTTTTATTACGGTTTCTGCCGCTAACAGCGTTTGGGTTCCCTGGAATTTTTTTGGAAGACCCCGTCCTTTGGATATCTCCATTACAAATCCAGGAATTGAATTCAGGTGACATAATAATCAGTCAAAAGGATCAGAAACTGAGGTAGCGCTCAGGCCGACTAATGTGGTCCATTGCGCTAATTCCTGGATTATTATTACCAACACCATCAGAGTCAAACCACCGACCTCAATGTCTTCACCAGGTATGAAAGACTAAAGCTGACACTTTAGCCTCAGCTCTGATAAAAGGTGAATATAACTATCGAATTAGTGTCCAAAAATGTTTCCTTTGAAGTTCTGTTTAAAATTCTGCCTCAGAGCATAGTGAGCCTCATAGTGAGTCTCGTAGACTTAAAACTTTCTTGGTTGACAGTGGAGCTCGTGGGATGACGTTGATCGCATTTGCAGCTCTCTGGAGGTTGTTCACTCATTGTCATTTAACTTATTTCCAATATCAAAATTGGCTGGTTTCGAAATTCAAAAAGGAGTGTACTCGGTCGAATGTGATGTTCGCTAATTTTTCCTTTTCACTTTTGGTTATTAATCTGCTTACTTATGAAAGACAAAGTCCACAAACTATTTCAAAATACAACATTTAACATACTGATTCAATATAAATACTGAAGGAGGTTTTTGTGAGAAATTTTAAAAAATTCTCGTCTAAGGAAACGCGCGCGCCTTCCCCATTCCTATATGCGTGATACGTTAATGCAGTGGTCGGCGAACTTTTTTGGGTATTACCCCAAAATATATTTGAAGACGTAATCAGGACGTAAATTCGTAATATTCTAAAATTTAGAATAACGCCACATTTATGTAACAAAATAAAATAAAAATATACGAAAAAAATACCAGCACAAAGTCTCTCATACCGCACGCATTACCCCCAAAAGTTTTAAATTTACCCCATTTGGGTAATTTACCCCTGTTCCCCGACCACTGCGTTAATGGAATGGACTAGCAAATAAACAGCAAATGAAGTTGAAGGAAATTAGAATTATAGTCGCGGATGATAAAAAGGAGGAAGTAGATAAATAATAAAGAAAGTTGAAATAGACGAAACGAAGGCGAGAATAATTGTGTGATTTTGTGCCCCGTTATAATTCTGTTCTTTAGAATGTGCAGATGTTCCATCTCATTTACATTCCTCTTATTTTGAAGGTTTATACAACAAACTGTAACAACCTAATTAATAAAAATAACCCCGTGGTAGATACAGCAGATAGTGACGATAAGGAAAACGAAGATGGTGAAGAAGATGAATAGAAGAATAAAATCAGAACAGTTTATGGCAATAAGAGAAAGATAAACAGTGATAGATAAATGACAGGGTTTATTGAATAGTAGATGATACTGTAGCGTGCAAAAGATAATTACGGAAAGTGAATTGTTTAACAATAATTATTGTCTTTTGTGTTACACTTGGCAATATACTTAATTTAGACAAATTGCTTACTTATCTAGACTAATACAATGAATTAGTTTTGTGAATTAAATTGATTAGTAAAATGGAGCATGTGGTTTCATGTATTGCACCAAAACAGTTTCTGTATTGTCTCATGTAAAAACGTAAGTGTATTTTTATTTTAATGCCATACTGGATTAAGGTAAAAAAGTCAAGCTGAATTTTTATAAAATCCCTCTAGATGGATTTATTGACCATAAAAACATTGAAAAAAGGAGTATTACGATAGAAAATCGAGCTAAAACTAACCAATATATACAGTGCCGGATTTAGACACAAGCCGAGTAAGTTACAGCTTAGGGTCTCACACAATGAGGGACCTCTTTGAGTTCGGGTTTTGTTTTATCAAACCTAACTTATACCCAGTCGCGAACTGGTTAGGGCTAACCAGGGGCTTCCTCCAAGATAAATAGTATTTTAAATCTAGTGTATCAAGACACTGGCACCGAATATGGGGGCTCCTTTAGTATGAGTGGTCAATACAAAAACTGACCCATTTAAAAGCTTTGCTGAAATTAACTTATATGAAACTGAAACTAACTTATATGATGGCGGTACACAAAATAGACCAGTACGCATACCTCGAAACTGATGAAGTCCCGAGTTATGTTGTGAATTTGCTGAAACTAGTTTATTCTCCGAACATGGGGCCCCTTTGTTATGAATGGCCGTCCGCCCGTCGGTAGCCAAAATTAACCCAGTATACACTCTTAGGCAGCGTTAGGCCCTAAGTTATCTTATTTTAATTAAAGCTGACTTTGCAGAAACTTTTATTTTTCGACCATGGGGTCCGGGGCACCCATTATAGTGGCTTCTGGTATGAATAGCACTTGTTTGCTGAAACTCAGGGCCCTCTCAGGCCCCTCTGACACGTAATCAAATTTTGTTGAAACGGAGGTTAGACTAGTAAGAAAAAAAATTAACAAAGTCCGCCACTGCTTAGGCTCTAGATTTTCTTAAAAGTTTTGAAAAATGTCTTAGCTCTCGCTTACTGAAATCAATACTTTATTAATTTTTCATTATTATCAGAAAACATTCCCGAGAAACAAAAACAACATACTTGAGACAACTTCACGTAACGCAAGGATTAATCGGTATTTCCAATCTTCCATCTACTCATCCAGTCAATTCTGGAGCAATCTTTCTCAAACCGTCTTCCTCCCTGTCCATAACTCCAACAGTGATGTAGGACTCGAGACCAGTCTCGGTCTCGGACATGGTGGTCTCGACTACATCACTGCTGAGTATGTTGATGTTCCTCAAGTGGAACAAATACTTATCTTAAGTAGGCAGTTAACTGCTGGAAAATGTCACAAAGTATGAATTTGTTAATAAATTATAAATAAATTTTGCAGTTTTCACTTGATAACTTCTTTAGAATCTTTATTCCTGAATGCGAAATACAGAGCTCAAGAATTGGTATTACACAATATTGAATACATGCAAAAACTGCATATGGTCTTGGTTTCGGTCTCGGTCCCGAGACCGGTCTCGAGACCTTTTTTCTGGTCTCGATCTCGGTGCCGGTCTCGGCCATGGTGGTCTCGACTACATCACTGACCGCCAGTCTTTCAAACGCAGAATGTTCAGCATCTGAAAGACCCTGGATCTTGATTTTGGGTCTCTTCTCTTTCTACTGAAGGACATCTTTTGCGGTCTCCGCCCTTGGCCTCTCCTTCCTGCTGAGATATATATATATATATATACAGTATATACTATAACCAGCTTTATGACCAAATAAAAATGTTCACTTTAGGCAGGTGGTCAGTGGTCACTTAAAAATAATAGCAATAATAATTTTAAAAAAATCATATTTCTCTGAAGACAGCTAATAACAGACTGACTCGCTTCTTTTATAATTACCTGCTTGAGCATTTTCGTAATGAAACACACTCACTATTTTTCCATTTATTTAAGTGTGAAAACAATTTTTCAGAAATTATAAGTGTGAATCATGACAGGATGACGTCGTAAAACCATTTTATATTATGAAAATCCTCTTCTCACTTTAACAAATTAAATTCTGAAAAATGTATATATTTTTTTTTAGTTGGGTAAAACTGGTCACTTTCCACAGTGTACAGTTGGTCGCTTTACTGAGAATTTGTTTTATTCTAAATACAGGATGGTCCAAAAGTCCCTATCTATTCTGCTGAAACAATAGTATTTTAGGATAAAAATTAATAACATAATTAGATGTATATTTATTTATCAAGCTTAGGGTACTTGTAGGTTATCCCCCCCCCCCCCCCCCCCCCCCCCCCCCACCACCAATTTTGACAGAATATTTTCGTTAAAACTAACGAAAATATCACGACTTAACCTAACCAATTATCAAGGGCGTACAGTTGATCTATTAGTAAATAGTAAATACTATTCCAGAAACAAACAATGTTATAATTAATAATAGATCAACTGTACGCCCTTGATAATTGGTTAGGTTAAGTCGTGATATTTTCGTTAGTTTTAACGAAAATATTGTCAAAATTGGGGGGGGGGGGGATAACCTACAAGTACCAAGCTTAGGTCCAAGGAGGAGTACTAATTTAAAAAGATTATACAAATTAATGTTGAGAAGATCGCCTTATTTCTTTTTAACCTTTTGGTTAAAGTGGATCCCATCTGAGCCAAAGTATTCTCCGCTATCGAAAAAATGTAAGCCAAAAATCGATACACTTTATTCCTTTATTTTCGCAAATGCATTTTACTATATTATATATGCTAATAGCTTTACTTAAAGTACGAGTACATCACCAAACATGTATGCATGGGAAAATTTCTACAATAATTCTCATGTCAGGCTTCTTTTTAATCTTATCAGCTAGGTTTTTAAACTCGTTTACAATAGCTGAGAGAGAGAGAGAGAGAGAGAGAGAGAGAGAGAGAGAGAGAGAGAGAGAGAATTTATTATAAATATACCTTATTTGTTTGTTTTTCAAATTTTTACTTTTAACTCACCATGTTTGTCCTTGCCCTTGTGAGTCTGACTGTCCATTATTTACAATGTGTCTTCTTGGACAGTATTAAAAAAACGGAAACATTTTTGTATCAAACGCGACAGTTACACACTTACAACGTGTATATATAGGCTTATAAAAGATGTATCATCGATGGAGTCCTCGCCTATTACAGATTCAACATGAATATACGAATACTGTAATTGTGGTCGTTAATTCTAATGAATTAAACGTTTCAAAATTCACAAAATTGGGACATTGAAACGTCTACTTTTATTTAGAGTGATGTACGTTTCAACTACAAACCGATCTCGTGCATCTTCTCTGGAATGCCGTCCAGCATCAATGTCACCTTTCCTAATTTGAAAGTTACAGAGAATTCTGTAACTTATAAATTAGGAAACTGAATGTTACGTGTTCGTCATTGTCCTCTTTCGTGCGAAGCGAGCGACACCACTTCAAATAATAATAATAATAATAATAATAATAATAATAATAATAACAATAATAATATCTTTATTGGTAAGAATAAATATTACAATCCTACAATATACAATTTTTTAACGCAACATGTATATTATAAAAAAATTAACAGAACATATTATAAAATGTGTATAAATGGATGTGTGCTAATAAACTTTAATTGTTACAAAGTTATCTTATATGATTATTAGTACCACAAAACTTACAAATACAAACTATCAAATAAAAATTGAGAATACTACTCTCGCGAGGGTGAATAACGTTAAAGCATTTTTATATTATTTAAACTAAAAAAAAAAACTTTCTCAAAACGCACTCCTTACCCTGTATTATTCTTTCATCCATCCACATTTATTATATTGCATTACAACATGAGATAACTCAAAGAACTATATAAAACATCCTTTGGAAGTCATTCATAAAAAATGTTTGCGAACCTTTTCAAATAATAACAAAATCACACTTCCTCAATGTTCAAAGAGCTAAATACCTTATACAAATTCAATGTTTCAAATCACAAGTCGTTAAACACGAGTTGCAAGTAGAGTTTCGTCTTTTTTGGCGAGTCTCGAGTCAATATGGATAAATGAAATATAGATGTAAGATGCGTGGAGTGATGACATACAGGGTGTCCCGAAAGTGTTGTTACACCTATATATAATCTCGGAATATTAAATGATGTTTGGTTCCAACAGGATGGAGCACCTCCCCACTATTCCTTGAGGGTTCGTGAATATTTAAATAAGGTGTTTCTGATCGATGGATTGGGACATTAAAATGCAACATTAAAATGGCCTCCGAGAAGCCCAGATCTCTCGAGTTGTGACAAGGCTTCTCAAAAACGTTATGATTCCAATGACGGACTAAAGGATCATTGGAATCATAACGTTTTTGAGAAAACTTTTCCTTTATAAATGCCCATAATGCATTGTCACAACTCGAGAGATCTGGGCTTCTCGGAGGCCATTTTAATGTTACATTTTAATGTCCCAATCCATCGATCAGAAACACCTCATTTAAATATTCACGAATCCTCAAGGAATAGTGGAGAGGTGCTCCATCCTGTTGGAACCAAACATCATTTAATATTCCGAGATTATACATAGGTGTAGCAAGATTTTTGGGACACCCTGTATGTAAAGGTTAAATCTTGTTAAACAGCACTATTAGTACCAGAGATGCGGTTAAAATTGGATAATAAAAAGTATAAACAGTACGCAATATTTCAATATCATTTACTAATTCCTTTTTTTTTATTTATGAGACAATGTCAATGTAATACTGTATATTGTAGTACAGACAAGAAAGTAACAAATAAGTATAGGAACTCAAAATTTTATATTTATCTAGGTTTATTTATATATTATATATATATATATATATTATATATATATATATATATATATATATATATATATATATATATATATATATATATATATATATATATGCAGTTTAATATCTTAAAAAGAGTTGGCTCCCAGTTTTATCACTAGTTTCCTAGTTTCCATTACAAAAAATTTGTGTTCAAATAAATTGTGATATAACATACACGAAGTTAGTATGGTTCTACAGACAGTTTAGCAGCATTAATTTTTTTCATATTAAATCAAACACGTTTATATTTCCATGTTTTGCACTTCAGGAATGTTATGTTTGTAAGTATTTTATCGCAGCGTCGTGAACGATGTGAACGCATGATTATGCCAACGTCACTAAAAAACACATGATTGGGAAAAATACTCGAGCTAGTTCATCCAAGTCGTGAGTTAGAAGAGGCAAAGTCTCAAGTCGAATCAAATTACATTCAAGTCCGAGTCAGTCAAGTCTCAAATAAAAAAAAATATAGGGACTCGAGTACTCGAGTCGAGTCCGAGTCATTAACTAGAGTCCCCATCTCTGATTTTAACTCTTTAAAGAATGCACTAATATGATCAAGAAAATATGCGTCAGATAATACCCTTATTGCTCGCTTTTGAACAAAGAAAATACTGTCTGATTCAGGGGTTCCCAAATTGTGTTCCGCGGAACACTTCTCACGGTATACAAGTGTTCCGCGGAACACCAATTTGGGAACCCCTGGTCTGATTCATTATCAACACTATTTTCCCATGCAAGATTCCAGTACATCATCTAAGGAGAACAAAAGTATGATATAGAGTTAATAAAACCTGTTTAGGAACTATAGATCGAAGTTTAAACATTATAGCAACACTCCAAGAGATCTTTTAAAAATATATAATTGGTAAGGTCCTTTCACTACAAATTCTCATCTAGAATGGCATCTAAAAATTTCGTTACATTACATTCTTCTACAACGAGTTCTCCAACAACCAGGTTGTCAAAATGTACAATTCTTTTTTTACTGAAAATCATAGCTTTTGTTTTATTTGAAATTAAAAGAGAGTTTACTTGAGGTTAGCCAATAACTTTGTTAAATTCTTTTTTAAATATACCTTCACTGCACCCACATCTTTACAAGATAAGAACACAGTTGTATCGTCTGCAAACATTATAAAATTAAGAACGTACGCTGGAGGTCATTCATATGCAGTAAAAACAGTAAGGGAACTAGGAATGAGCCCTGAGATACTCCATATTTTACAGTCAGTTTAGCTGAACAAGCATTATTTACTGATACAAACTGATATCTAATGGACAGCTAACTATTACACTAAAAGCCTTACTCAAATCCATAAAGGTGTAGATCATTATTTCTTTTTCTTCTTTAGCAATAGTGGCACTTTCCACAAGGTTTAAAATAACTATTTCTGTTGTTTTAGTTTTACGGAAGCCATACTGATGCGGCGAGAATAAGTTATATGATTCTAAATAATGATTCTAAATATATCCTATTTTTTACAATTTTTTAAAAAGTTTTACCAAACACAGATAATGAACAGACTCATCTATAATTTGTTGCTAGCGAAGGATCACCACCATTACAGAAGGTGGTTACGCAACCAAATTTTAGCACAGATGGAAATAAACATTTGGTAATACTAAGATAATAATAGTTGCCAGAACTACTGATATTTTATCTTTTACAAGCTTCAGTATAGGTACAGGAATGTTATGAATGTTGTTTTTAGTATTTTTCAATTTACTAACAATGTTCTGAACCTCATCAGAAGTAGCAGGAACAAATCATGTCCATCATGTCATAATTTAATTTTTATCAACGCAAAATACTTTCCTGATTTATTTTTTTTGTTCCGCAAGCTGCGTTTCAATGTGCTCCAACTTTTCGAGTATCGACCTCAGAATCAGAATATCCGAAGATTTCGTTTCGGTGATAGAGTCTTCCTTCGAGTTATTTATGTTAGATTCAACATCCTTCGTCCTTTTATCTTCATTTTTAGCCCTTAATGGCTGTTGTTTGTTTTCAGTTTTATAATAACAAACTAAATACTTCTTTCTAACGTAACTGAAAATTGTATCCAGTTTCAAGAACAATTGAATTCTGGATGCGGCCTTGTGATAAACTGCTTTCTCGCGAAACAGCTCTAAGTAATCTGTAGGCTGGGTGATAATCAGATTTACTATGAAACCAGTGACGCTTGTTACGAGTAGCAAGAAAATTATATTGGTCAATACTGGGTAAACAATGGGTGATTCATCGTTTAAAAACGTATCATCGTAACCCAGGTCTCCCAACACCCAAACGGTGGTTTTAATGAAAGCAACCGGGATCGTTTCAAACGCTGCCATTTCCCGAAGGAGAAGATGGAAGATAAATGCAAATATGAACAGGATCAGAATGATGTAGAGCAAAACTCTAAGGAAGCTCTTGCTGAACTGGAGCGTCACAGGCATGAAGACTGACAAACCGGGAATCTCGTTCAGGGTGTGCATCATGTGGAACCAACACAGTAGAAGGGTTAGAATGCCGATCTGCCACTGCCATGTCTGGAATAGAGAGTACTGTGAAAAACTGTTTCCAAGTTCCCAAGACAGTCTCACGTGGCTCAGAATGTTACAGTTTTTTAGTGTGATGTAATCACCCGAAAGTTATCGAAAAGGTTTTATTCCTAAAACAATGATGACTGTGATGATGATGTTTTGGGGGTTTTTAATATCCTTCATAACAGCAAAGGTAATGTGACAGAGGGGACCTACAGCTCCACGTGGGATCCAAACCATAAGTCACTATATCATCTGGACGCAGAGGACGGTCACCCATCCAACTATTATCTAAACCTATTGTCGTTTAACCTTCCAAATCGACGAGAACCGATATTGCCACGACGTAGCCCTGACAGTCAAAGACGGAAAACAAAAAAAAAAAATTATTTACCAGATGTACCCATGCAGTATGAGATAGAACTTGCAAGCCAAAACTACTATCAATACCTATACCCAAATGACAGCATAGGTTCAATGACAATAAAAAGAAACACATATCCTACTCATGACAAATGTTACGATTAAACCATCTTACCTCTTTAATAGCGATGTCGTATGAACAAAAATTGATAGGAACTAACAGGAGTAATATTCCGAAAAGTCTGTAGAGTCTTACGGCGCTTATAATGCTAAAGATTGAATTTCGTACCTAGAAATTACAAAAAGGTAAGCGATTAGCGATTTAGTAGATGCTTTAAGAAACACTATTCATTTCAATGACATCTCAATGCCTCAAAGCAATGAAAGCTAGTTATCTATCTGCAGAAATGCTAAAACTTCTCTCTTTTTACCGTAGGTGATCTATGAACATATACGAGGTCTGATCAAGAAGTTCAGGATAGATGCATTTATTGCAAAAAACTAAATGTCACATACCTAATCAAATTCTTCTCCTTCAAAGTAGTTCCTTCTGAGTGTAAACAGTGATTGCAGCAGTCCAACATTTATTGAAGCACCTTTTATACTCTTCTTTCGGAATGTTCTTCAATTCTCGTGTCGCATTTTGTTCGATCTCTGCTACTTCCTAAAATCTTTTTCCTCGAAGGTGTTTTTCAGATTGGGGAAAGAAAAAGTCACAGGGTGCCAAATCCGCGAATACGGTGGTTGGGGAACCAGTGGAATGTTGTGCTTCGTTAAGAATTCCCTTATGGAAAGTGCAAAATACCCGCCACAATGGGCGTCGTATTCGATGATGTTGCGTCACGACAATGCACCCTCTCACACAGCACTCTCCATAAGGGAATTCTTAACGAAGCACAACATTCCGCTGATTCCCCAACCACCGTATTCGCCGGATTTGGCACCCTGTGACTTTTTCTTGTTCCTCAATCTGAAAAACACTTTCGAGGGAAAAAGATTTCAGGAAGTACCAGAGATCGAACAAAATGCGACACGAGAATTGAAGAACATTCCGAAAGAATAGTATAACAGGTGCTTCAATAAATGGCTGGACCACTGCAATCACTGTTACAATCAGAAGGACACTACTTCGAAGGAGAAAAATTTGATTAGGTATGTGACATTTAGGTTTGCAATAAATACATCTGTCCCGGAACATTTTGATCAGACCTCGTAGATCACTTTGCAACACGTTGACTGAGCGAGTATTTACGCCTGGATGTTACTGAGGTATAACTACTCGCTCGTACAACGTTGCAAAGTAATCTATGTACAAAGCTCAACTGCAGAAAAAGAAGAAAAGTTAGCATTTCTGCAAATATATAATTGGCTTTCAACTGTCCATTTGTATTACAGTTTAAACTGGTTATACTTAGCGAAGAATATAACAGCTGCGTATTTTAAATTTAGGGATAGACAAAACACTATATATTTCATTATAACCTTATCGATCTTTCTGACACCTACACAAAAACCTCTCCAAAAACTTTACTTCTTTCCCTGACTTAATTATATCTGAAATTAGAATCTTTTCCAAAGATGTGTTTTCTGATGTATCTGGGATCAACTCTAAGAGGGTGTACAAATCGTTGGAGACGGGCCAGGTACCTGGTGACTGGAGGAAGCCAACGTGACCCCTATCTTTAAGAAAGGGCATCACGGAAGTCCAGGGAACTATCGTCCCATTAGTCTCACTTCGGTCGTAGGTAAATTATTAGAGGGAATAATAGCGAATAGGATCGTTGACCATTTGGATTCCTACAAGCTGATTGGGGACTCCCAACATGGATTTAGACGGCATAGGTCGTGTCTCACCAACATGCTCGAGTTTTTTCCGTCATGTGGAGTGAGTACGATAAGAGTAGGGCGATTGATATACTTTATCTCGACTTTCAGAAAAGCCTTTGATAAGGTACCTCACCGCCGGCTAATGGCCAAAGTCCGCGCGCTGGGTATCGGTGGGGAAGTAGGTAGTGGATTGGAAACTGGCTGAAGAATAGGCGGCAGAGGGATGTAATTAAAGGGACTAGCTCGGGTTGGGCCTCGGTCACTAGCGGAGTTCCTCAGGGTTCCGTTTTGGGGCCATTGTTATTTATCATTTACATAAATGATATCGACGCTGGCATCGTCAGTAGGATCACCAAATTCGCTGATGACACCAAGCTTGGGCCAATGTTGGGACGCCCGAAGCGATCGAGCAACTGCGTGCGGACCTACGTAGGATAGGAGAGTGGTCGAAAAATGGCAAATGCCGTTTAACTTTGGTAAATGCAAGGTCATGCACATTGGCTACGCCAATCCCAAGTCGGACAACTCCATGTTGGGGAGTAATATCGAGGCCACTGATTTGAAAAGGACTTGGGTGTGCTAATTAGCAGCGACCAAACAGTTTACCAAACAGTGCGTAGAGGTTGAAAAGAAAACCCGAAGCTGTTGGGTTATATAAGAGAGGTAATTTCGATTTCGGAACAAGGAGATTGTGCTCTCTCTGTACATTTCCCTGTTCGACCGCACCTGGAGTACGCTGTGCAGTTCTGGTCGCCCACCCTCAGGAAAGATATTGAGAGGACTGGAGCGAGTCCAGGCGAGTCCACAAACTTAAACCCTTCTGTTAGGCATATGGGCTATAATCCACGCTTACACACCCTGAATTTGTTTTCGCTGGAAACTCGGAGGCTGCGCGGTCAACTCATCGAGGTTTTCAAGCTCTTACACGGGTTCAACGCTGTCAATTTTAGAAGCATGTTTAGTTTAATGATAACTCAACACGCAACAATGGTTGGAAGTTGGATTTGAAATGGTTTTAGCGCTAGTGTGTGGGAATTACTTTACCTATAAGATCTGTAACACGTGGAACAAGCTACCTTCAGAAATTGTGAACAGTTCCTCTGTGGATCGTTCAAGAAAGGTTAGACTGAATCTTGCACACTATTTGACGGTGTAGAAATTTATCCCTGGCACCCGTTGCCATTGGTGCCTCCTCGGTATGGGCCGCAAGGCCTTTTGAGGTACTTCTTTTCTTGTAACTCCTTGTAACTCTTTCTCTCTCTTGCTGCAATGTTGCCTCATTTTTTCTTTATTATTGTTATTATAACGGACACTGCTCTTCTGGACACTCTTACTGCATGGCTCCTCCTTTAAGGAGAACATGTAGCACCAGATTTTCGACACATTCGCATTCCTTTTCTGTCTAACTCTGTAACGCAATGGTTAATCGGTATTTTCAGTCTTTCAACTACTCACCGACAACTATGGAACAACCTTCTCAATCTATGTCCCCCCCCCCCCCCCCACCACGTCTATGACTTCCAATCTTTCAAACGCAGAGTGTCCAGCCATCTTTAGACCTTGATTTCGAATTTCTTTTTCTCCTTCTATCGGGGATGGATGGGGCGTTTTTATTCTTGGGCCATCCTTCCTCCATATAAAAAGTTACATATACCGTGAAGATTATTGATATTTATTTCCCTGTTGCCACCACCTTCAAGCGCTTCCCTCTTCCCTCTACTTCTCTTGCCGATTGGTTAGCATTACGATGATTACTGAAGAGATTTGACCTGTTATGACGTAATAATGATCGATCTTGTTCATAAATAATTACTAGTGCTCGGAAATAATAATAATAATAATTTTATGCATGCCGTTTACACGGCCAAATGCAAGAAATATTCACTGTATTTATTTATAGTGAAATATTTGTGACATATGTAAAGGTTCCCAAAAGTGGTGACTAAAAAGGTACAGGTAATTTTACCAGAATGGAGGGCCCCACTGGAGATATGACTACACTATTATTACTATTATATTAATATTATATTACTATTATTATTATATTACCATTACTATTATTATTAAAATTAACAGTAGTAGTAGTAGTAGTAGTAGTAGTAGTAGTAGTAGTAGTAGTAGTAGTAGTATGTATGTCGCATATAAGTAATTGTTTCAGTTGTGTAGTGGGTTGGTTCGGCCATACTTGCTACAAATATGAAAAAGTAGTTAACGAAAACGTTTACCCTAAAAGGACAACCGCTACATATTGGTAACGTTTCACATACACGCATTCATAACTTAACCCTACAAACAATTCCGGCGTTAAAGGGTTAAGTAGTGTCCGTTATAATAGCAACAGTGAGACAACATCGCGGCGAAGAGAAAGATTGAAGACAGTCATTAAGAAGGGGAATTGATGAGACGAAAAGCCTTTGATTCCATCCAGTCAAGTAGAGCTGTTTGGGTTGACCCACCCCAAAATTGAGAAGCGTATTCCATACAGGGGTAGGTAAGACCTCTGTACAGAGACAGCAACTGAGTGGGAGTGAAGAAACTGCGGAGTCGGTACAACACGTCTAACCTCTTAGAAGCTGTTTTAGAAAGAGCGTATATGTGATCTTGCCAAGAAAGATCACGAGAAAAGGAAACACCAAGAATGTTAAGAGAAGAAGAAGGATTGAGTTGTGTATTGTTAAAGATATGGGGATAGTCGTATGGAAAATTGTGAGGAGTAGACAGATGAAGATACTGAGATTTTCAAGCATTGAAAGCAACAAGGTTTTCTCTGCCCCAATCCCCAATCAGAGACAGTTAAAAGATCGGAAGTCAGGTGCACCACAGCCGTCCTACGCGAATCATAGAGGGACTGTTGAGAGGGATGCTTTGCGAAGCGGGTGGAAAAGTGAAGGGTGAGATCATTGGCATAGGAGTGGATAGGACAGGAAGTGCGACTTAATAGATCATTGATAAATAAAAGGAAAAGAGTGGGTGACACGACAGAGCCCTGAGGAACACCAAAATTAATAGCTTTAGAAGAACAGTGGCCACCTACAACCGCAACTATAGATCGGCCAGAAAGAAAATTAGAGATGAAGGCACAGATAAAAGTATAGAAATCAAAGGAGGGCAGTTTGGAATCAAAGATTTGTGCCAGACGTTGTCAAAAGCTTTTGATATGCGCAATAGCAAATGTTTCACTGACATTACAAAAGGAGGATGACCAAGAGTCAGTAGAGTGTCCTTTGCGGAACCCATACTGACGATCAGAAAGTAGATTGTGAGAAGAGAGGTATTTAAAAATCTTCCTATTAAGGATAGATTCAAAAACTTTAGAAAGGCAAGAAATCAAAGTAATTAGAAAATATCATAGTTGGAAGATTGAGAGCGGTCACCCTTTTTTGGGAGAGGATGAACGAAAGCGAACTTTCAGCAGGAAGGAAAAGTACCTGATGAAAGACAAAGGAAAGAGTTTACCTAGGCAGGGTGTCAGCACAGAAGTATAGTTCTTGAGAGCAACAGGAGGGACACCAGCAGGACCGTACGCTTTCCTAGAGTTGAACACAGAAGATAGGGCAGGAAAAACCATCTTTGGAAGAGATTCTAATTTCAAACATAATAAAGTCAAAGGGGGGAGAGGACTTGGAGGAACAGCACCGGAATCGTCCAGGGTTGAATTGTAAACGAAGAGTTCAGCTTTGTCAGGAGAAGAGACGGCAAGTGTACCGTCGGAATGGAAAAGTGGAGGGAAAGAAGAGGAAGTAAAGTTGTTGAAGAGATTCTTAGCTAGATGGCAGGAAGAGCGAGAAGAATTAGAATTGGATAGATTTTCACATATACGCGACATCCATCTTTCGAATGAAATTGACTATAGAGAAAGTAGGAGGATACAGAAAAGGGATTGCTGTCAGATGTTCCAGATACCTGCATTTCAGTGAGGAAGGAAAAGTGTGGTTTAGAGAAGGAAAGATGGTGTTCAACAGATAAGAAATTTGAGGAAAGGCCACGAATGTTGCAGAATTTCAGTGAGGAAAGAAAAGTGTGGTTTAGAGAAGGAAAGATGGTGTTTAACAGTTAAGAAATTTGAGGAAAGGCCACGAATGTTGCAGAATTTCAGTGAGGAAAGAAAAGTGTGGTTTAGAGAAGGAAAGATGGTGTTTAACAGTTAAGAAATTTGAGGAAAGGCCACGAATGTTGCAGAATTTCAGTGAGGAAAGAAAAGTGTGGTTTAGAGAAGGAAAGATGTGTTTAACAGTTAAGAAATTTGAGGAAAGGCCACGAATGTTGCAGAATTTCAGTGAGGAAAGAAAAGTGTGGTTTAGAGAAGGAAAGATGGTGTTTAACAGTTAAGAAATTTGAGGAAAGGCCACGAATGTTGCAGAATTTCAGTGAGGAAGGAAAAGTGTGGTTTAGAAAAGGAAAGATGGTGTTCAACAGATAAGAAATTTGAGGAAAGGCCACGAATGTTGCAGAAGTTAATGAAATGTGAATCAGCCGAGGATATCTCGAATAGGCAGTAACAAAACCAGCTCCGCTGCCCGGGTCTGCGTTTCCGGTATCGGCAGTGGGGGAGCCAGAAGTGGGGACACTTGTGGTCCCCTCTCCAGGGGACTCCGCGGTTCTTGAAGTCGTTGCCATTTTGTTTTTTTTAATTTTAAAAAGATTATGTAGTGAGATGCTGTATGTGTGATGAAGAATAGGGAGAAAAGTGTGTTTGAGAGCATGCTGGACTGCTCACAGGGTAGATGAGACACGAAAAAAGATCAGCCAAGAAGGACAGTGGCAGGAGAAGCGGGAGTTCCAATACTCCCTGTCTCATGCCTAATGTTACAGAATATCTATGAATGTGTGGGTTTGCAGATATTTTAGAGAGGACACAATCCTATAATAGTAATGTGTGTGTGTGTGTGTGTGTGTGTGTGTGTGTGTGTGTGTGTGTGTGTGTGTGTGTGTGTAAAACCTGCCATACCTCATACCTTTAAATTTAAATTAATTTCAGTAATGATCATTGCAATTGCCATGAGAGTTAAAAAGGTGAACAAAATTATGATTTTAGTCCATGAATCCTTCACACTATACACGACGTCATTTGGCAATTCCATTCCGGAGCACATGTCCTCAATTGTCATATTAAGTGATTTTATCATAGCATAATCTCTGAAATAAAAAAAATGGCAGTTAAAAACCTATATTTAAATGTTAAATAAACTCATACTTATCATATACAGTAACATCACAAAAGAACTGTTTTCATCGTGAAAGTGACACGACGAGAAGCGTTTTGTCACTTACTGTATATAATTTAGGTAAAACCGAGAACTATAACCAAAACGCCTTCAAAAATATTGACAGAAGAAGAATGGTTCTCATATAAGAAATCCACTTATAGTGGAAGTATGCTTCAGTCAGACGATGTTGCATTAGGTTAAGACACTCCTTATTCGCAGCTACCATAAGAGGATGTTCGATTGGTTTCTTAAATAAAACAGCGTCTTCTCTTAATTTTCCCGTTGTTTCTTGGTGAAATGGCGAATACCTCTTTAGGTAACCATCGCCATGATCCCCTGTTGAAATAATTTTTTATATATGGGGACGATTACATTAGTCATATATGCGTATATAACACATTGTCACACTCTCCTACTATATAAGGGGCAGATATTTGGAACGCTATACCCATAAACATCAGACAAGCACCATCACTAATATCGTTTCGCAACTCACTAAGGAAACATTTTATAAACTCCCTATTAGTGTGTGTGTGTGTGTGTGTGAATATTACCAAACAATGAAAATCACATATTGTATATGCAAAATTCACAATCTTAAATGATGCAATCATAAACCATATAAATTAGATGTTAAAAGTTTCCAATATATTACGCCATAGTTATAATATGCCCCACTTATCTGTATCTTTGTAACTTTAAGAGTGTATCATCATTTGTATTGTTCACCATTTTTCTTTTCTATTATTTCTATTATTATTTCTATTATCATTTTCTATTATTCTAACGATTACTGAAGTTCAATTTTCATTTGTAATGACAGAGTTAACTAAATGTAACATTATTTTATTTTCCACAAATTCTATTTATATTTGACACTTTCCTATGTAAAAATAGAAATGAATCTCAAAGACTTTTGCCTGAAAAGCTGTCATACTTTCCAACGGCATATTCAGGTAAGAATACTGTAATTAAACTATAAAAATTAAACTTCAATTCCAACACTGTGTAAACCAGTATGGATGTAATGTATATCTTATGTAATGTGTTATTTCTCAATAAAGATTATTATTATTATTATTATTATTATTATTATTATTATTATTATTATTATTATTTGTGAACGGTTGAGAGTTATCGAAATTAATGTTACCAGTTAATTATAATTTTCTTCGTTTGTTTTTAATCAAAGGATCTTTTTTTTGAGAAATATCATACCAGATATGAAGGTGTAATGATCTAAATATCTTGAAAAGCACCCCATAAAAAAAATGGACCCTTACTAAAAGATCTACTGTAGAAGGTCTTTTATCTATACATGACTTATTGATCAAGTTAGGGTACATTAGGTTAAGTTAAGTAGGGATAAACCGTCCTGTTCACGGTGAACAGGACAGTTCACCTGGAACGAATAGCTTCGCCACTCTCAGAAGGTTTAGCTGTATGAGTATTGTGGCGAGGAGATTGAGCAAAACATTTATAGAGTAACGCAAAAAGGTGACATGCCAGACAAATGAGAATAGCTGTTTAATGTAATGCCTTAACTTTTATATTAATTAACGCATGCAAAGAACGACATGAAAAGATTTATAAAGAGGAATAAGGAAACAGTCAAAATTATCTAAATGATACGCAGAGTTTGAAAGACACCTTCATGAGTGGTGTCGAAATTGCTCAGTAGATGGAGCATGTACCTGAGACTGATCATAAAAAAACGGGTTCTGACCATGTTATTCATCTGCGTTTTCCCACTACCCACTACAAAGCAAAATCAATATATGCAGCTAACCGTTATACCTGTAGGCACATAATAAGAGTCTTCGAAGATGCGAAAATCAAATTTAGTGCGAGACTTTTCCGATTCGATGCATTTGTCGTAGATGGACTCTGCCAATTTATCGTTTTGCTTGGTCAAATTGACCAGGTTCAGGCACTGACCATCTCCGCAAAAACTTGAAGAGAACCCGGAGTACCACCATTCGCTGTCCACAATCGCTTTCTGAATTATTCTGAAAATTAGGTAAGCATTCAGATTACTGACGTTCATATTTGTATACTGTGACGTAAATCCGACTAAAACTGTTGGTAAAATAGGCCACCAGAATATATTATAATTCAATAAACTATAAATATACGTTGGATGTATAGTACCTCTCCTCTCTTAACACAATTTATACTCAGTTCATAGAGGAATGCAATGATATTTTGTAGTTAAGGGTTGTAGAAACTTTCCTACTTACTCTCTTTTATTCTCAAGGGCTTCGTGCATATATTCATGCAGCGAGGACTGAAATGGATGATGCTGTTCAATGTTATATCTCTCAATCATTTTTGGAAAAGGAATTTTGGACAAAATTAGGTGGAAAATTTCATCGTGCTCAGCTTCAAACGCTTCGTCCAAAGCCGATTTTTCTTCATTATTTAATTTTAAAATTAAATCCTTTTTAATATTTCCGAGAAGAAATGAGCAACAATTATAGAATCCTTTCCTGGCTGCTAAGTGAAGAGGAGTATCTCCTGATATCTCAACACCCTGAATAATAAGACCTCCTCCTTTCTTTGTAAATAATTTAATCACTTCTAAATTCCCTTTGTTGGATGCCACATGAAAAGGCAAAAACCCATTGGAGTCAATCGCATGTAGGTCTGCACCCTTAGTTAGCAAGAACTTGCAACACTCTACTGACCCTTCCCATGCAGCTAAATGTAGCGCTGTTGTTCCCGCTGAATTACGGTCATTAATTTTTTGAACACGATCTCCTGAAAGAAGAAGTTTGCAAATGTTATGCAGCCCAGCACCAGCTCCAATATGCAGTGGAATGTTGCCTTTACTGTCAGCTATGGTGCAATTTATACCCTCAGTAATTAATACTTCTGCACTTTCAGAATAAGCTTGATTAAGCGCTAAATGTAACGCTGTCTTCCCTTCATTATCTTGTGCATTTATCTGTTCCTTGAAGATCGGGTTCTCCAGAAGGAATTCCAGAGACTCATTACAATTTTTTAGTGCTGCAAGATGAATAATGCTTTGTTTTGAGTAATTCAAACCTGGGTTTGTACCTAAATGTTCCACAAGTAGTTTTAGACAATCTAAATTTTTCTGCATAGCTGCTTTATGTAGAGGGGTATTTCCATCTTTGTTTTGAGCGTTAACATTTGGTTTCATGGCTAGCAAAGCTTCCACTGTTTTGAAAAACCCGGCAGATGCTGCATAGTGCAAAGCAGTGTTACCTTTGCTATCAAATGCATCAATATCAGAGAGATTCAGTCTCTGACAACAATAACTATGACCTTTCTTCGCAGCAAGAATCAAAGGAGTCGCTTTTTCCTTATCTCTCCCGTTCGTGTGTTCTTTCAACCTATTGCCTGAACTCTTAACCAGAATGTCACAGCATGTATAGTGCCCTTTAAAAGCAGCATAATGAAGCGGCAGGCAAAATTTAACATCTTTCAAGTCCCACCTCCCACCTTTACTCAGAAGAAAATTAAGTATTTCATCGTTGCCTTTCATGCAAGCAAAATGGAGAAGCGTTTGATCTTTCTTATTTTTCGCATTAGGAATACTCGTCTTTTCCAACAGCTTCTCCACGATCTCCAGCATCCCTTCAGACGAAGCAATATGAAGCGGAAGGTCTCCAGATTTATTTTCGGCATTAATATCAATTCCCCGTTGCAGAAGGAGATCACAACAGTCTACACTGCGTTGTTGAATAGCATAATGAAGAGCTGTGAAATGCTTCTTGTCCTGAACATTGATATTGGCTCCATTGTCCAAAAGCAGTTCCATAATTTCGTAACGACCTTTTTTGGCAGCGAGAAGAAGAGGATGAAAGAAGTAGTTTTTGTTGGTTTCCGACAAGTTGCACGTACTTTCAAGGAGAATTTTGCATGTTTCTATTTCATTTTTTGAAACAGCTCTCATCAAATCATTTTTATAAATAAGGTCATGCTTCCTGCAAAGAGAGAAAGTATGTAAATATGAATACACTGTTCCGTAATAAAATAATATATATATATATATATATACAGGGTGTCCGAGAATTATCTGTACAAGTTTTGGCTGTTATTAAAAGTCAACCATGAAGTGTAGAAATTCCAGTGTTGTCCCATTTTACAGAGAATCTCTAAGTTTTTTCTGATACCAAGTTTTGACAAGTTTTTTAGAAATTCCAGTGTGTCCGAAAATTATCTGTACAATTTCATCTTTTAATAAAATTCTTGATAACACACGTAAAATTCTTAAACAAGATTATTTAGAATCTGTATTTTCAAAAGTTTATTTTATTAAAGTAACGTTGTTACAAACATTCGATATGTGCACCATCAGTGATTCGCAAAACATCCAATCGATAAATAATCCAAATGTTGCCATGTACGCTGCAGCATATCCACATCAATTCGCTCAATAGCAGCTGTGATTCTTGCTTTTAAATCATCAATGTCTGTCACCCGCGTACAAAAAAGAAAAAACTTGTCAAAACTTGTTATCAGAAAAAACTTAATGAGTTTCTCTGTAAAATGGGACAACACTGGAATTTCTACACTTCATGGTTGACTTTTAATAACAGCCAAACATTGTACAGATAATTCTCGGACACCCGGTATGTATATATATATATATATATATATATATATATATATATATATATAATATATATATATATATATATAATGAAAATAATCACGAAGAAAAAAGGAAACACAGAATGGTGCTCAAGCGCTTTCGTCTAATGACATCCTCAAGAACACAGAAATAAATAACAAGTTCGACACTTTATATAGGTCACAAAAAAAATAATAAAAAAATTAAAATAAAATAGAAAAATAAAAATTGTAGGAGGAGCATACAAATTTATAAGGAAAAATTACCAGAGTTTTAGCACTTTGCCCCTCTTGTCTAAATCCATTCTGAACGAATTCAAAACAACAGGATCAAGCGAAAAGAGGCCCTGGCTGATGTTAAAATTATTTGTAAGTTGAATAATGGCAGACTCAAGAATATTTCTATTAACAATGTTGCTTGAGTGAAACAAAATTGAAGCATTATTCCAATCAATACAGTGAGATAACTCTGACAAATGGACGAAAAGGGCACTGGACGACTGTCCTGTTCTAACGGAATATTGATGCTGTTTTACACGCGTTTAAATCCTTTCCCGTCTGTCCAATGTAAAAGGAATCACAGTGTTTACAAACAATTTTATAGATAATGCCTGAATTATTGGTAGGGCTATTTTTTTCTGATATTTTTCACAATATTGTTATATGAAAATACTACATTAATATCCAAAAGTTTAAGTACATTAGCAATGCCTCAAAAGCCTAGGAAAAATGGAAGTACTAAAATGCGGATGTTAAAAATGATGCGGATGCGGATATCCGGTCCACCACACACTTTTTTTTTATATTTTCTACACCATTTTCGTGTGCTAAATCTGATTCTGATGAGGGCTAGACTTGAAAGTAAAGTAAGTAACGATGGGGTTGTTTAACCTCCTTTGCAACATCTGAAGTCATATAAAGTAGCTTATAAGGCCCAGTCATGCACATTTCATGTAAAGTATTAATTACACTGGTCAACACTCATTTTATTGCCAGTCATATTAGAGTGATTTTGGGGTAATTTTGTGGTGCTGATTCCGAATATGACATCGGTTTTGCTAGATTGGCTCTAATTTATGAGATAATTGGTACCCCATTGAAAAACGTAAAAATGCAAAAAATTTAATGTTCAGGCGGAGCCTACTTACAAATCGCATTGAAATTGTCTCAAATCATACAAAAGTAAACACATGAAATACATAATAGCATTTTATTCGGTCTCACCATCTAGAATGTTCCGGTAGTTTCCCATATGCACGCGTTATGGTTACGTTTCCTATTAATTGAGGGTATTCATTATCTCAAGAACTAGAGCCAAATCGGAAAAACTACTTTCATTTTGGAATTCAGCAACCCCAAAATACCCTAAATTCGTACGAATTTCCTTGGCAACGAAAAAAAAATGTTTTTTTGTTGACCTGTGTTATTAATGAACAAACAAATATATAAACCTCAAAATATAAATACCTGGTAATACAGAAAATTGAATGAAACTCGTTTCATTCAATTTTCTATGGCTGAAACTCCTGAGAAAGTTATTATTTTTATCATAATGAAAACATTAATATTAATTTTAATTCTTATGCATTGCCTCCCATAATAGTAATACCACGAAATTTGAAAAATTATGTCATATATTCATAATTCTATATTATATTGATAGATTAACTAAATATCTGCAGCCGCGGATATTGAAATTAAGAATCCGCATCCGCAGATGTTGAAAAACTGACATCTGGTCCACCACTAATATATATATATATATATATATTCCAAAACAAGGTCTAGTTATATGTAAATAAAAGTACTATAAGTGTAGAACAATAAATAATTAGCTATCTACGCTAAGGATAAAGCGTGGTAATTGTGGCGTCCCTTCTAACCAGAAGTTAAGAAAGGTCACAATACCTTTAAAGAAAAGAAACAAAAAGTACCTATTATAGTTCTCGGTGATGGACACCATCCTCATAAATTTGATTTTCTGGTTTCCAGATTTGTTCTGTTGAATGTTGATCCTGACTGAGAAGAAAAAATATATAAACCGACAAATACAAACCTCTAAACACTTTCATGACAGCCTACTTTTGTACGACAGTGATGATATGCTGCACTTTTAAACAACACATTAACAAAGGTTTACCTTCAGAGTAAATATAACAAAGAAACTTCTTCATTGCAAAGGGTAACTTAAGAAATTTCACTACCACTCCCCAAAAGAAAATTATCACTATTATCTGAAATAGCAGGAAAAGGTTGTTATCATGATCCATGACAGAGGAAAAGCGAGGAAATCTGACGTAATCTCTACAATGAACACGCAAAGATTCAAGGGAATAATCCAAAGAAAACCTCCAACGTTTCACTTATTAATTTATGAAATTTGCACCCAATAAAATTTGCACCAGTGAATTTGATCAATTACAAAACTTTCAGGTTGTTCCTCGTATCCCTGTTTGTGTGTTCATTTTAGAGGTTGGAGCTTTTAACCCCATGGCACTTCTATGGATGGATCATTATAACAACTTAAACCTTCCATCATTTCAAAGAAAGGGCGCTGTCTTGCCCTTGGGAGAAATGTACCTGGTGTCGTATACAAAATTTAATATGCTTATTTTTAATATGATTTCTTAATTAATTTGATTGCTGATTAAACGGTTAAAATGTTGATCATTGTGGATCACGATTATTTATTTCAAAACAAAGACGACAGAGAGAGAGAAAGAGTTTGGGGCGTTTTAAAAGGTAACCAATCATATAAATGCTTACAGTGTGGCCTTTTTTTTTTAACTAATAAGAGAACGAATAACAGTTTGGGTTGAGTGCCCTTTTTACAGGGGCATTTTCATAGAAAAAAATGACAGATTTCTTCCTTGTCGTAACGATGCGAGGCTTTATGCCTCGCTAACAAATTAGAGTTTATACGACTGTATATGCTGATATCAGTTTAATTCAGTGAAAATATATAAAACTAATATCAGATGATATAAAAACGCCACTCACGAGACTTATGAATGAGTCAGTAGTACAAGGTGTATTCCCTGATCACCTGAAGATAGCCACGGTTTGTCCTGTATTCAAATCAGGCAACCCTGATTCTCCAGCTAATTACCGACCAATCTCCATCTTACCAACTTTGAGTAAAGTATTTGAAAGACTTGTATACCATAGACTATTCAAATTTTTAGCTAAATACGACATCCTAACAAAAACACAATTTGTGTTTAGAGAAGGCCACACCACCGAAGACGCCATTAACATGCTATTAGAAAATATATATAAAAACCTAAACTACAAAAACTCTTAGTTTTCCTTGACCTATCGAAAGCCTTTGATACGCTCTCTCATATCTTAATAGACAAATTATACACATATGGCATAAGGGGGAATATGCTAATTTGGTTTAAGTCATATCTCTTTAATCGTCACCAGTATGTTAAAGTAAATGACATTTCATCAGAGTATGTTATATTGGAAAATGGGGTTCCACAAGGATCAATCCTTGGACCCTTACTCTTCTTAATACATGTAAATGATCCTTGGACCCTTACTCTTCTTAATACATGTAAATGATTTTTATCGATCAACAACATTAGACTGTATTCAATATGCAGATGATACAACACTCACTTCTACACACCACGATATCAATTACCTAATGAACGAAGTGAACAGGCAATTAAATCATGTCTAGAAATGGATGGGTGAAAATAAGCTTTTACTAAACTGACAAAATCATCATATATGATCGTAACTAAAAAAAAAACTGCGGATTAATGAAAGAAAGCCACCCCAAACGGGTCGGGGTGGCTTTCTTTCATTGACACAATTCGAGGGTGGCTTTCTTTCATTGATCTGTAAGTTATTAGGTAGGTAGTTAGTTATATGGCTAACTAACGAAAATATCACGACCTAACCTAACCAATCGCCAAGGGCGTACAGTTGACCTAACGATTGGTTAGGTTAGGTCGTGATATTTTTGTTAGTTAGCCTTATAAGGCTAACGGATCAATGAAAAGAAAGCCACCCCCACACGGGTTGGGGGTGGCTTTCTTTCATTGACACAATTCGGGGGTGGCATTGTTTACTAGAAACTTTTGGGGGTGGCTTTTTCATTGATCCAACACTGCAATCGTGCACACACCATTAATAATTAATTGGAAACACTCCTCTTGCAAAAGTAAATGAAGTTAAAGTTCTTGGCATCAAGTTAGATAAAAAATTAAATTTCAAAAGCCACACACCACATATCAAATCAAAAATATCTAGATTTCTCTACATAATGTTTAAACTCAAAAAACCAACTCCCCAAAATGCCCTCCTCACACTGTATTACTCATTAATCCATCCACACTTGCAATATGGAATCACAGTACTCATACCTTCAATACATCACACTTCAAAAGTATATTCGCTCAAATCATCCATCGTACGTGCAAGCCTGCTGTCAATCATTTTCATACTAGTCAAATAAATCAATGGCCTATGATCAGTATACAATATAAATTTGCGCCGAAGTAAGAATGGTCTAAAGAATTTTGCTGCCCACCTCATCGCCGCCAATTCACGTTCTATCACTGAGTAGCTTCGCTCCGCTCTATTAAATGTAGTAGATGCATACGAGATAACTCTGTCTATACCCTCCTGCTTTTGAACCAAGCACGTACCCGCACCGACACTTGACGCATCCACGAATAACTCCAACATATCAGCATTCTCAGAATAGTCTGGAAACGTTAACATAATATCCTCATACATAGCCTTTTTTAACACCTCAAACGCATTCACACGCTCTTCTGTCCAAACTACTTTATCTTTCCTTTTACCTGCAGTTAACCGAGACAAAGGTTCTGCTATTTCGGAACAATGGGGTTAAATTTTCGTTGAAAATTTACTAACCCTAAAACCTCTCTCACCCCTCCCACATCAAGTGGTCTTCCAAAATTAATCACCTGCTGTACATACTCAGGCTTTTTACTCAGTCCTTTACTCACGATATAACCTAAAAAGGGCACTTCCTCACTCATCCACTTACATTTAACAGGCTTTATTTTCATACCAGCATCCAACAACCTTTGCAAAACCAGCTCTAGTAACTTTATATGCTCATCAACACTTCGCTCCATTATCAATACGTCATCAAGGCACACAATAACTTTCGTCCATGTAAAACCACTAACACTCTTGCATTTCCCTTTGAAAGGCGGAAGGCGCTGTTTTCAACCCAAATGAAACCGACTTGAACCGGTACTGCCCACGCTCAGTTATAAATGCAGTGAAATCCCGACTGCTCTCCTCCAATGGCATTTGATAATATCCACGCACGAGATCTGATGATGTAAAATATTTCATACCATGCATGCTAAAGACCAAATCTTGCAAATTAGGCATAGGAAATTTATCATCTTTCGTTACCGCATTCACTCTCCTATAATCAATACAGAATCTAACCGACCCATCCTTCTTTCGCGCAGGCACCACAGTGAACTCCATGCAGGCTTACTAGGCTCAATTACATCAAGCATACATAATTCTTTACACTGACGTTCTATCTCCAAACTAGTTTCCCGATCAAATCTTCTAGGACGTTGACATAATGGCGTATAATCGTACAACTCTATCTTATGTGAAGTCAAAGCAGTACGTCTTACATCACTATCACCCTTACTCAACACCTCCTTGTTCTTCCATATTACTCGCTCCAACTTTTCACGCTCATCTTTACTCAATCCCTCCGGCAATAGCACCTCTTTCATCATTTCCTCTTTAGGCCAGTTACTCGCCTCATTTTCACCAGACACTACATTATGCACCAAAGTCCCTATATGCACGTTAGTCTCATCATTCTCAACCACCACAACTTCATCCTCGTATACCATTGAACATGCAAATCCTAGTCTCATTGCCTCCTTTAGTTTTACTTCTTTCGAGGAATTACACTGAACTAATACTTTATTTTCCGCACTATCCCAGTCAATTAACCCAGACCACAATTTAATTTTCACCTTTAACTCTGGATCTACAAATTCATCTAAAACCAAGACATTTTCTTCATTCCTTACACAAGACACGCATTTCCTCCTAGCCTTAACGACATCGCACGATACCCTAACTTTAACCAAATTTCCAATTTTTCTTATCTAACACTACACTCTCTGCAACGTACACTGGTATCTTTGATACTACCCTAACGCATCTGTTCTGTTCATTATTGAAATACAACTCGTCTGTTTCCCCACTGGGGCCAGTACGTTTTATACATCTCTTCCTCGCATAAATTACACTGGGGAACAAAAAAAAAATTTTTCTTGGTGCCTGAGATTTTAGACCTTATTCTGGATATTTTCATGCCACTGATTCAGAAAATATCATCCATTTTGTTCTAGCAGCTCTAATTTTTGAGATATTGCATACGTCATTACCTACTTTATTACCCTTCTGGAATGGTATTATGAGTTGCTCGTAAATCTAAATGCATCTGTATAATTAAATTGTAGCTATGATTTTGCTGATGTTGCTGTTTGCATGTGTATTGTACATGTACTAACGTGAATTCTTTCCTGTTACAGGTGTTGACATGGCTTCATCACGAAGAAAGTGTTTAAATCATCCAGATGTGTTTTGTTTTATCTGCGGAGAGTACACGTTCATTGAACAGAGAAAAACTATTACTGATTTTGTGAAAAAAGCTTATTTTGCCTATTTCAAAGTACAACTAGGGGACCAAGATAAGCCATGGGCTCCTCATGTTGTGTAAAACGTGTACGGAGCATCTGCGGCAATGGACCAACGGAAAGAGGAGGTGCCTGAAATTTGGTATACCAATGGTATGGAGAGAACAGAGAAACCACAGTGATGACTGTTACTTTTGTTTGGTGAATATAAAGGGCATCAGTGGACGTAACCGGAGTAAATGGACGTATCCTGACATAGACTCAGCTAGACGGCCTGTTTCACATTCAGATGAGATACCTGTCCCATCATTCAGCCATCTTCCAGAGCTCCCTCAAGAAGATGATGAATCTGCTACTGACAAAGAAAGCATATGTAGGCAAAATGACAGTGATTTCGAAGGACCGTCATCAGTTGCAGAAGGTTTTAGTCAACACGAATTAAACGACCTCATAAGGGACTTAAGTCTTTCGAAGAAATCGTCTGAATTGTTAGCTTCCAGGCTGGGAGAAAAAAATTTACTGCTGCCGGGAACCAAAATCACGTTATATCGCGACAGAGAAAAGGATTTACTGCCCTTCTTCTCAAAAGAGAACGATTTAGTTTTCTGCAACAATGTGCGTGGATTGCTGATGAAAATGGACATATCGGAATACACACCAAGTGAATGGCGGTTATTCATAGATAGCTCCAAACGGAGCCTAAAATGTGTTCTTCTACACAACGGCAACAGATACAGATCAATCCCAATTGGTCACTCAGTCGGTATGAGAGAAGAGCACGGGACAGTCGCCCTAGTCCTAGAAAAGATATCATACCGAGACCACCAATGGGTGATCTGGGTAGATCTGAAGATGGTGAATTTTCTCCTGGGCCAGCAGAGCGGGTACACCAAGTACCCGTGCTTTATATGTCTCTGGGACAGTAGAGCTAAAGATGAACACTGGGTGAGAAGACAGTGGCCTCTGAGAGAAAACATGGTGGTTGGAGAAAAAAATATCATCAAAGAAGCTTTGGTTGACAGAGAAAGGATCATATTGCCACCACTGCACATCAAACTAGGTTTGATGAAACAATTTATAAGGCTTTCAACAGAGATGGGACGTGTTTTGGCTACATATGTAGAAAATTTCCTGCGCTGAGCATGGAAAAGCTGAAGGCAGGTATTTTCGATGGACCGCAAATCCGGGAACTCATGAAAGACCCACGTTTCCAAGATTCAATGGACAACATTGAGGCACGTGCATGGTCATCGTTTAGTATGGTTGTGAAGAATTTCCTTGGGAACTATAAGGCCGATAACTACGGTGAACTAGTGGGGAATATGCTCTCTTCTTTTTGTAAACTTGGCTGTAAAATGAGCATCAAACTGCATTACCTCCACAGTCATTTGGATCGTTTCCCAGATAACCTCGGTGATCTAAGCGAGGAACAGGGTGAACGATTTCACCAAGAACTAAGGACCATGGAAGAACGGTACCGCGGACGATGGGATACTCACATGATGGCAGATTACTGCTGGAGCATCCAACGCGAATATCCTGGCACATCTCATCGCAAGAAATCTCAGAAACGCGGTTTATGTGAGATGTCTCAATGAAAGAACTTTTTTTGCCGTTCGTGTCTCAAGCTTGTTTGAATTTAAGAAATATTTTTCGTACCTTATTCTTGTTTGATGTTAATACACTATTTTTGCTGACATTCATCATACTTTTGTATTCAATTGACAACAACAGTGATTGCCAGTCAGCAATTATATAATATTATATACATTATATAGAAATATATATAGATATATATCATATCTTGATAAGCAGAGCTGATGGAGAAAAACTAATGTCATTTTTAGAATCAGTGACCTCAATATACCCAGAAACAGGTCTAACATCTAAGTCACCAAAAGTTGTGTTCCCCAGTGAATTATTAAACCCTTACTAACAAAAAGGTTTTTACCCAGGACGATCTCATATGGAGAGTTATTTACCACATAAAAATCACACATACCGAAATCGATACCATGAATTACCACCTGCGCAGTCAACATACCCTTCCCAACCAACCGATCTCCTTCTCCAATACCTTTTAACCTAATGTGCACACTGTCATCAATCTCAAAGCTAGACATACGAGAAACAACATCCCTGCTAATGAGACAAAACTGCGCACCTGAATCCAACATCGCTTCAGTTTCCGTACAATTCAGTTCCACTGGTACCTTCCACAGTTTTCCACTCTTCAAACCCACGCATTCATTAGCCAAGTACACAATCGTATTTTCCACCATTCGCTCTCCTTCGTCTTTTTTTTCACGCTGCGGTAATGGACTACGTTGCTCACACTGAACATCCGCGGTCCATTCACTGGCATTTGGGTCAAGGTCAGAATTATTAACAATTCGTTCCCATTCTAACATTTCCGTGCGGGGAACGTCACACGACTCGTACATTTCACCCACACGTTCATTATTCACTCGCTCCGGTCGTGTTCCCTCCAGACCGGAGCTTCCTAATTTAAATTTTCTGCTTGTGCTCCACTCACATTATTCGCTCCCATCTGTCCAGGCTCACTAATAGTCTCTCTACCCTTACCAATCTGATTTCTTTGTCTTATCTGAGCAATCACCCCTAGCACTCGTTACGTCACGCTTTTTATCACACATACTACTCTGTGTCCCTGGCTACCACACAACAAACACAAACCTTTCATTTTCCAGCAGTCTTTCATAACATGTCCACTTTTCTTACAATACTTACACTGCAAATCCCTCTTAGCTTGCACATTCTTAGCAGCAGATGGTTGGCCTTGGTAAGCCACCTGCGGTTGTCCGAACTGGTAATCCCCTTGTTGGAGTCTATCCTGTTGCAATACACGGCTATACGAGCGTGAAGCGCCAGCTTGTCCTTCCTGTGCAAACGCCCATACCGGTAACGGGAGTACCTCTTCCTGCTTCCTGTACATCATATCCCCTATAACATCATCGTCTAATGCCCATGAAACTATATCTCTCCATCTTAGCTTTTTACCTTCTACATCTCGACCCATTTGCGCTCTAAATCTCCTTGCCGTCTCTAGAGGGATCGTAGCCATGAATTGTTCTTTCAATGCTTGTTTATCTCTCTCCCCCTCAGGCACTGCTGCCTCATACAGTGTTTGGAGCCGGAGCGCATATTCACCCAGCTTTTCATTCCCTCTCATATTTGCTGTCCAAAATTTACGTTGAGTTACAACTTTACTATCCTGTTGTTCTTCACTACACCAACTTTTAATTCTAGACACAACTGTTTCATATTTAATACCCGGCTTATATACACTAAAATACACACGTCTCGCGTGGCCATCCAAGAAATTTCTAAGCTCCACTGCCCATCTATTCTTATCACTTCCAAACTGCTCACTTGCATACCTCTCAAAGTCTTCCAGAAAGTCTTCTACCTTTTGCACACGATCCAAACCATAAGGCCAAGGCTTCGAAGCCTTAATACGCTCACGTTCATACTTAGTTTTCTTCATTAATAGTTTCTCACTCTCAATTGCTATCAACACCATCCACCCTGCATCCGCTGCACAAACACCCTTATCTCTCATGGCATAAAAATCTTCCAAATACACGTTCATTCTGGGCAAGGGAGTCTCCTCATTCGAAAAATCTGAACTAGAACTTCCATCCACTGTGTACTTTCTACACTTAACACCTTTATCACTTCTTCCAAACTTACTTTCACAATCACGCTTGCCCTTATTTCTCAGTCTCCTTTTCCTTTTACTTTGCACCTCTTTCCATTCACCAGGACTTTCGCAATCATACTCAGATTTGTCGCTTTCAGAGTAATAAGTAACCTTCTCCAAACGCCTGGGTAAGTGCAGCACATGTCCCACTTCAACCAATTTCTTACTCACATACCCTTCTTCCATTTTACGCATACGCTCAAAGAAAGCTTTCCGTTTCACATCTTTACCTTCAGTTCCTTCTTCATTCAGCAATTCTTGCACAGAACTCTCTGTTGCAGTCATCGCACCATCAAACTCATTTAAACCCTCACTTGCCTTCAATCTAACCGACTGCCGCCCCTTCTCATCCGCAGTCATGTCTCCTAATGCTCCTTCTTCAACCATCCTAAACAATATGATTAAATCAAGCTTTCAAAATAGAACAAAATCAAATTATGAAAAATTAAAAGAAAAGTACATACAATGAAACCAAAACCGAGCGGTATAACAAATTGAGTAAATGAGAAAAAAAAATCTTAGCTGGGGATGCCAACTGTTACCATGACCAAGATTCCACAACCGAATATATATGTCCCCTCTACAGCACGAGGCCGTCCCAGCCAGGAACAGTAAAACATTAGATTACAAAACTATATATTAATATATACAAAGCAAATCAGGCTGCCTACACAAGTCATCATTACCCTAACCTAAACTTAACTTAACCTAAACTTAACTTAACTTAACTTAACCTAAACCTAAACTTACAATATTTAATACTTAAATCACTGGCACTTATAAAAAAATGGGGTTTATTCAGGGTGATTACAAGCAGTTACGAGATCTGGCTCCCAACTCCGTCTCCTCTTTTGCAGAGGACACTTCTTAGGTTACTGGTCTTACAGTATGCTGTGTCTCCAACCAAATCTAATATAAAAACATTTGTATCACTCTAAAAGATATCTAAAAATAGCTTAATATACACAATATTTTAGGATTTACAATCATGTACAGCATTAATGACTCACCTAATACAAAAATTCCTTTACAGGAAAACCTTCGATAATACTTGTTTATTTTAAATTTTACACGCTTTAATCACCAAAATTTCCAGTTGAAGACCAGCTGTCCGCTTTCAAGAACCAAAATTCAAAAGTCCAAGCACGCACGAAATTCAGCCACGTATCACATACCATACAACCAACCACCCAATGGATCATCCAAAAATCACAACATGCACCCTGTTACAGCATCAAGTTAGATAAAAAATTAAATTTCAAAAGCCACACACCACATATCAAATCAAAAATATCTAGATTTTTCTACATAATGTTTAAACTCAAAAAACCAACTCCCCAAAATGCCCTCCTCACACTGTATTACGCATTAATCCATCCACACTTGCAATATGGAATCACAGTATGGGGTAGTACAAAGAATTACATACTGTATCTGCTAGAAGTAATCCATAAAAAATGCTTACGAACTCTCTCAGACAATGATGACAGACGATTTCATACCTCTCCAATGTTCAGAAACTTAAATAATCTAAAACTAAATGATCTGTATAAACTTACTGTCGGTATCAGTATGTACAAAGTTGCTAATAATAGAAACTATACTTCACCCATTCACAGGGCGATTACCCCCATCAGATCGACCATAATCATAATACAAGTCTTCCTAATGATTTCATATATAAACCAAATTATTCCATGCAAATTGCAGGAAATGCTCTCTCCTACAAAGGGGCAGATATCTGGAACGCTATACCCATAAACATCAAACAAGCACTATCACTAATATCGTTTCGCAACTCACTAAAGAAACACTTTATAAACTACTAATATGTGTGTGTGTGTGTGTGTGTGTGTGTGTGTGTGTAGTAAATATTACTAAACAATGCAAAATTCACAATCTTAAATGGATGCAATCATAAACCATATAAATTAGATGTTAAAAGTTTCCAATATATTACGCCAAATTTATAATATGCCTCACTCATCTGTATCTTTGTAACTTTAGGATTGTATCATGATTTGTATTGTTCACCATTTTTCTTTTCTATTATTTCTATTATTATTTCTATTATCATTTTCTATTATTCTAACGATTACTGAAGTTCAATTTTCATTTGTAATGACAGAGTTAACTAAATGTAACATTATTTTATTTTCCACAAATTCTATTTATATTTGACACTTTCCTACGTAAAAATAGAAATGAATCTCAAAGACTTTTGCCTGAAAAGCTGTCGTCATACTTCCCAACGGCATATTCAGATAAGAATACTGTAATTAAACTATAAAAATTAAACGTTAATCCCAACACTGTGTAAACCAGTTTGGATGTAATGTATATCTTATGTAATCTGTTCTTTCTCGATAAAGATTATTATTATTATATATTATTATTATTATTATTATTATTATTATTACTCGGCACTGGATAGGCCGTGGTGGAATGATGGTATGGCCATTTCAATCAACTTAACCTCTTTGGATTTTTATCTATGTCACTATGTGGGTATGTTGAAACAAACGTTTTTTTGTGACAAACTCAGTAGTCTGGCAAACCTCCATCAGAGAAACAAAGGTCACTGGATCCATCCCACAAGATCATCTCGCTAATGCTCTAAATGGAGTTCGAGCATCGAATATGTATGTAGAAAGTGTTCTAAACTTCAAGAGTTTGGAAACGTAAACAATCATATATACTGAATACACCGTGACCAATAAGTAAAATTATCAGCTATTTTTATGCCACTATTTCTTTGACACCCTGTATAAGTGTATATTCAACAGTAAGAGTTAATAGGATCCTAAGGTACGTCAAAAGAAGGATTTTTACATTATTTAATCTCTTTTGGTTATTTTAAATAAAATTACTTTTGACCAACGTTTAAAAAAAAAGACGTAGATTTTTTACAAAACGTTTAAAAAGAAAAGAAAAACGAACCTTAGAAAAGCACGTCGCATCGCGATATATAGTGTGTGTGTGTGTGTGTGTGTGTGTGTGGTTTATTTGTTTGTTTATTTTCAAATTTTTACTTTTAACTTACCATGTTTGTCCTTGTCCTTGTCCTTGTGAGTCTGATTGTCCATTGTTTACAACGTGTCTTATCGTACAGTATTAAAAAACGGAAGCACTTTTTGCATCAAACGCGACAGTTACACACTTATAACGTATATGGTATAGGCTTATAAAAGATGTATCATCGATGGAGTCCTCGCCTATTACAGTTCCAACATGAATGTAAGAATTCTGTAACTGTGGCCTTAGTTAGAAACCAGTAGTTGCTTGTAGGAGGTGTCTCTTCTTATCAATTGCAGGCACTATACGAAGAGACAAAACGCATCCAGAATGTTATTATTAATATGATTAAATTTATTACTACTGTAAACTTAAAGGGTTATTATTATTATTATTATTATTATTATTATTGCCTTAGGAGAATTCAAGTAGGATCAGAACGAAAAGGAACTTCCGGTAAGAGGAAGCTTGGGCCTATTGAGTTTAGAAATATCTCATAACCTATGTACAAATTATCACAGGCGAGGAGACTCTTCCTGGTGTAACATCATCACATCCACAACAACACTCGAAAATAAAGAATTCTTAATGAAACTTTGTTAATAGAATTCTTCGCGAAATCTTGTAATCTCTTTATCAAATTTTCTGTTTACTCTGACTTTGATGTCACATTCAAGGACAATCCACTTTAACTTTGATTTTAATCGTTTAAAAGTTTAGGTCTCTTAAATTAACGAATAAAATGTTTGTTTAAAATAGGTAGCAAAGCTCTTTGCAACTGAAAACCTTCCTTCAACACTAACAGCTCGCAACCACACTAACACCATCACACACACACACAGCGAATAGCTTGACAAGAATAAACGAATGTTATCCAAGCGAAACGTTAGTCATTCATAATTCATTGCAGCAAAGGCAGCTAACATAGTGTAACGATAGACTCCCCTCTTACTAAGAAAACGGCGATAGCAAAATGCTCAGAATTTTAGATTTTACATTAACATTGTCTTTTTTTTTTTAATTTTATAGGAAATTTTAATTTAGAAATGTCTAAACCCAGAGATATTGATTAATATAAAACAGGCAAATTATTAGCAGGGAAACTACTAACATTTTCTGTACTGTGATTCGGTAAGTCGGACGTCATACCCGGCCGTTCTCCCTGCCAAACGTACGATTTACCTTTATATTAATTTTCAAGTTTGAAGTCACGTTAAAGTTTTTATTTGTATTTACTTCAATACTAAAATTTTCATCTTATTTGGTTCATATCTCTAAATATACATACTCTGACCACATAAGATTCACCAGTGAAAAGGTACTTTTCAATCTTCATGCAATTTATTCTTTTTCATAAAATGAATCAGTAAAAATAAAATAGCTTTTACGAACTTGTATCTAATAATAATTATACCCCAGTTTCAGTCCTTTGTTACTTGCCTATCTTTAATTTAGGCATACTTTCGGTACATTTGAGGCATTAATAATACTTGAAACCAGTTCCATTTTATTTGGTTCATTCTTTCATTTATTTTCCTTTTTATTATTTCCTATAAATCTTCTGTGAGGTTTATATCTGGGGAATTATCGCCACTGAAGCAACAGGATCTGATTTGCCACAAGATATGACTTCGTACCATACTCCACTCTCAATACTTAAGAAAGTATTGAAATTGGAATATAATTTATTCGATAAAGGTTCTTAAACGATTCCATTTCCTGTTTAAATCCTTATGATGACGTATTATGATTATATATATATATATATATATATATATATATATATATATATATATATAAGATTATGAACAGCCTTTTAATTAATTACTGAACCTTTTTATTGTTTTTTAAATCAATACTTAATAATAGCTCGTACAGACAATGAACTACTGTACTTAATAAATGGCTATAAACTGTTCACGGCAGCCTCTCTGAAAGGCCGTCTGACATCAATAGGAAAACCCCGAAACGTCGTCGTTTAGTCGCATGAAAACAAATTACGCAGTTTCTAAATTAGGAAAGTTAAATGTTCGTCATTGTCTTGTTTGGGTTTTTCATGCCAAGTTCGCGAGACCGCCTCCTATAATTAATCTATACCATATGTCCCACAAAAAAGTACACCCAACTTTAGATTGTACTAACTCCTCCAAAAATTGAGATATTTTGGATCTGTTTGTTTGATTTAATATAGCAAATTATTCTTTGTTAACGTTCAAAATTTATTCATGTTTAAACGATTTAGTGTTTAAGCATTTGCTTTTAACTGAAGGGTACAGCAAAATGGGTTGCGCCGAATGATCATTTCTCCCAGCCAGATAGCTCCTCTTGCTTTAACCAATGTGCTACTTTTTACGTCGAAGGATATTGCAAATATTTTTTAAAAATAATTCGAACTTTTGTATCTAAGATACGAGTCATACATATAAATGAAAATCTGAATTACTAAATTTATAAATAACTTTGAAACCCTTATCAAGCAGTTTACACGAAGGCAGCGCGTTCTCATGGTCACAACTTATCTGCAAACTAAAAGCTTAAAACAAGTTCAGAATACCTTCGAACTGCAATTTCCCGATAGAGCTTCTCCAACTAAACATACAATTTTGAAGAATGTTCGGAAATACAAAGAAAAAGGAACGGTCCTCAATTTGAACAAAGGACGTTCAGGCCATCCGAAGACGGCAAGAACAGACGAGAACATTCAGCATTCAGCCCTGACTTGACCCCGTGTGATTACTTTTTATGGGGTCATTTGAAAAATAGAGTATTTGCATCACAACCTATCAATTTAGATGATTTGAGGACTCGCATCACAGCTGAAATCAACTTGTTAAAAGACAATCCAGATCTTATCAAAAGAGTGATGGGGAAGATGAGAGCTCGACTCCAGATTTGTATCGATAGGAATGGCGGTCATGTTGAAATAAAACGAAACTAAGCATAACTTTTGCAATAAGGAATAAAGAAAAATCTGCTTTGTATCTTATTAAAATTATGTTAAAGTATCTATTATTATGTATTCGTCTTTTCATTACATCGATAGCACACACATTATTTTTTCATTGACCAATTTTGCGCAATCCATTTTGTTGTACCCTTCAGTTAAAAGCAGATGCTTAAACACTAAATCGTTTAAACATGAATAAATTTTGAACGTTAACAAAGAATAATTTGCTATATTAAATCAAACAAACAGATCCAAAATATCTCAATTTTTGGAGGAGTTACTGTAGTACAATCTAAAGTTGGGTGTACTTTTTTGTGGGACATATGGTATAATATAATAAGAGAGCTGTCCGTCTGTCTGTCCGTCACACTTTCAGAAATTGTGAGAAAAAAATTCAGAAATTGTAAAAAAAATTCAGAAATTGTATTACGGGCGGCAATGTGAAGCTCAAGATTTTCATGACTGTGTTCTTTTCTGTAGTTTAGCAATGGGGGATGGGTGGGGGTGGGGGGAAGGGTGGGGGTGGGCGGAAGGGTTGGGGTGGGGGTAATGGGGGATGGGTGTGGTAATGGGGAGGGGTGGGGGTAATGGGGGAGGGGGTTAGTCCCCAAGTTGTATGAATGGGGGTGAGGAGGTTTTGGGAGATACCAGATTCAGAAATGTTGACACAATGTGAAGCTCAAAATTTTCACGGCTGGGTTCTTTTTTTGTAGTTTAGCCTGTCTAACCGTCAGCGAAGCGACGGGAACTGTACTAGTAGTAATAATAATAATGATAATCTATACTATAATAAGAGAGCTGTCCGTCACACTTTCAGAAATTGTGAGAAAAAAATTCAGAAATTGTAAAAAAAATTCAGAAATTGTATTACGGGCGGAAATGTGAAGCTCAAGATTTTCATGACTGTGTTCTTTTCTGTAGTTTAGCAATAGGGGAAGGGTGGGGTGGGGGTAATCGGGATGGGTGGGGTAATGGGGAGGGGTGGGGGTAATGGGGGAGGGGGTTAGCCCCCAAGTTGTATGAATGGGGGTGAGGAGGTTTTGGGAGATACCAGATTCAGAAATGTTGACACAATGTGAAGCTCAAAATTTTCACGGCTGGGTTCTTTTTTTGTAGTTTAGCCTGTCTAACCATCAGCGAAGCGGCCGGAACTGTACTAGTAATAATAATTTGTAGATATTGAGGTTCTTTTTCCTCCTCTCTTTTGTTCCCCTGCATTGGATTTCGTGACGTTTGGTTCATATACTGAGAACATTTTCAGAGCTCCCTCGTTACCCTTGGAGCGAAACGACACCTATATACAGTATGCTGAAGGTTTTTCATTAATACCCACAATCTCTTCTCTACGGTAGTTGTGTCACGCGTTACAGGTGGCCTTGCCGAAATTTAGCACCCTCAAAGTTAAGGAAGAACATGCTTGTATCGTTAAAACTGCAAATTTTGTGCTTCACAGTCTTAATTTGTCGCTAGCATAGGGTCACTGCCATTGTAGAATGTTGTTACACAATCAATTTTAGCACTGATGGAAATAAACCTTTGGTAATACTTAAGATAATAATAGTTACCAGAACTACTGATATTTTATCTTTAAGAAGCTTCAATATAGGCACAGGAATATTATCAGAGTTGTTATTAATATTTCTCAATTTACCAATAATGTTCTGTACTTCGTTAGAAGTAGCAGGAATAAATGAAAATTAATTTTTGTGGGCGTCGTTTACTAAAGTTACGAAATATCGAACATTTTTACAGGGTGTCCACACAATGTTTTGTCACCCAAGTAAAATACTAACTGATTTTCGTTTTTCTTTCAGACCCATTATTAACACTGATACTGTAGATGGCCTACCAGTTCTTGGTTTTCTTTTACAGTTTCTGTTCCGAACAGTTTCTTTTCCCATCTCAACAGAGTCCATTTTGGAGGAGTGCACGATTGAATGGGTCCTAAAGAAAAACGAAAATCAATTAGTATTTTACTAAGGTGACAAGACATTGTGGACACCCTGTAGATTAAAAATATGTTGTTGTTGTTGTTGTTGTTTAGCCGATCAGCCCACCCTGATCGAGCAAGCCGGCGGCACGCAGGTAACCGATCGCCCTCTCCGGAGTGGACCAGAGGTTCAGCGCACTCGTGATGTTGTGTTTGTTCGTTGTTGTGCTAGAGCGGTACAGTCCGTCATAATGTGTTCAATTGTTTGTGGTGTGTCTTGGCACAGGTGGCAGGTGTCGTCTATGGAGTTGTCTAGTCTGTGTTTATATGTCCATAAGTTGGGGTGATGTCCACATCGGAATCGTGCTAAGTTAACTCGATCCGATCTGCTCAGGCTGATCTCTGACCTGTTAATGGGCGGCGGCTTCGCACCTAGGACCGCATTCGGACCGAGTCGTGTCAGTGCTTTGTGGGTTAGGTGTGTGTGTATGTGTTTTCTGTACTGTGTGATGTCTGTGGGGCGTGGTATGGAATGGAGTATTTGGTTATAATGTCTCTCTGGTGTTACCTTAATGGTGCGAGGTGTTGGTGCATGATTGTACATGTAGTGGCAAGGGTTTGTGGGTTAGTTGTCGCTGCTGCCATGAATTGTGTTCCCCTCATGTCTAAATGTTCCCTAACTTTTAGTATTTTTGTTTCTGTGTGCAGGTGTTCTATTGGTGTTGTTTGAGTGCATCCTGTAATGATACGAAGTGCGTTGTTTTGTATTGTTTGTAAGGTGTTTATGTGTGTGTTTGAGATAATGGGTGCCCAGCATGGGCTAGCATAGTCCATAACTGAGCGAATATATTGTTTGTAGATGAGTGATGTTGTTTCCTGCTGTGTCCAAAGTTTGTGCCTGTTAGTACCCTAAGCGTGTTAAGTCTTGACGTACATTGTTTTTAATGTCCTGAATGTGGTTTGCAAAAGATAATGATGTGTTGTATGTGACACCTAGTATTTTGGTTCTGTGAGTGTGTGGAATGTTGATGTTGTTTAGTGTAAGTTGTGGAATTAACTGGTGTTCTTTTGTGTTGCTTGTAAGCAAGGTGATGGTTGATTTTGTGGCGCTACTTTGAGTCTATTGTGTGTGAGCCAGTCTTGTATACTGTTTATGTATGTTTGTAGGTTATTTGTAGCGGTGTCGATGTTGTTGTGGGTGGATGTTAGAGTGATATCATCTGCATATGATGATAAGGTAAGCTTGTTATCTATGGGTGTTGGAATGTCATGCATGTATAAGTTGAAGAGTGTTGGTGAGAGAACAGAGCCTTGAGGGACCCCGTTCGGAAAAAGCTTGTTTTTGGATGACTTGCCATTAAATGTGACATGTGAGTATCTTCCTGAGAGATAGTTGCTCAGCCACCTTTGGTGTTATTGTGCATGTTTGTGTTGAGTATTTTGTTTATGAGAGGGAAGCGTGGGATAGCATCAAATGCTTTACTAATGTCTATTGTTGCTAATAGTGTACGTTGAGCTGGTCTTCTAGAGTTGATGCCATCCATGATGTGCTGCGTCAGATTAGTGAGTAATGTCGTGGTTGAGTGGTGAGGTCTGAATCCATGTTGAGTAGGCGATAGTGGTATGTGTGGGTTGGTGATTTGTAAGATTAGTCTTTCTGTTACTTTGGAAGGTGTGCATAGTAAAGTAATGGGTCTATAGGAAGCTGGTTCTGTTGGATTTTTGTTTGGTTTGAGTAGTGTAATAATTTTACCTTGTTTCCATATGTCAGGAATAATACAGTGTTGGTATGAATATGTGCTGATATTTGTGAGAGCTAGTATTCCTTGTGGGCCCAAGTGTTTAAGGTGTATGTTAGATATGTTGTCTGGTCCAGTAGCCTTCGAATTTTTAATGTTTTTGATGATCTTGGTGGTCTGGTCTGTATTGAAGGGTGTAATGGTCGTGTCGAGTCTGTAGGTTTTCTTGTGTCTGGCTGTTTGTTTGTCTGCGTGTTTCTGGTTGTTGTCTCTGTTTAAGTGACTTATCTTTGCGTAGTGATTAACTAGAATGTTAGCTTGTTGTGTGTATGTTGGGATATTATTTTGGCTGCGACAGATAGCCGCGTGTGAGGTGTGAATGCCGCTGTTAGAGTGGGTAATGCTGTTTATAGTCTTGTATAGCCTGTATGTATCTGTGAGTGGTTTAGTGTTGTTATGAATTCCCTGAATGTTTCTGTTTGTTTTTCTTTGAGTTTGTTGTTTATTTCTGTGTTGAGCTGTTGTATCTGCTGCTTTATGGCTTCTGTGTGTGGTGTTTGTGTGTTATGTTTGAGGTTGTTACGTTGCCTTATGAGGTGGGCTATTTCTCTAGTGTAATTTGGGTTGTATTTCCTAATGTTGCCCTTGGGTATGTATTTGTTTGCATTATTGATAATCTGATTAAATGTCTTGAGTGTTGTATCGATGTTTATGATGGATGTGCTGTTTAATGTGGTGAATTGTTCCTCAGTCTGTATTTTGAACTGTTCCCAATCAGCTTTCTTGTAATTTCTGTAAGTGTGCCTAAGGCTGTTGGGGCAGAGTGTAGAATGTGTTGTAATGATGATGGGCAGGTGGTCTGATGACAGTTGTTTTTCTGTTCTCCATTGTGTATGTGTTGCTAGTGAGGGGGACAGAACGTTATGTCTGGGGAGGAGTTTGAGTATCCTGCTTGATGTGGTATGTGTGTATGTTCTTCTGTATTGTTAAGAATGAAGAGGCTGTTTAGTTGTGTGGCTATGTTGGCGCCTCTGGTGTTGTTTTGGTTGTGCAGGTACCAACTAGTGTCTTTGGCGTTGAAGTCTCCTCCTAAGATGACATTAGTGAGAGAGGCAAGATTGTGTAACTGTGGATTGTAATTGGCTGGCACCTGAGGTGAACTATCTGGTGGATGTAAATGTTGATTAGTGTGGTGATTGTCAGCTGGGCACATTTGGAAGTACTGGGCACATTTCGTTGTACACGAACGTGAATGGAGGTATCAGGAAGGCTATAATCTTATCAGCGGTAACGAGTGATAACGTTCGTATTCCCATTAAATAAATGAAAACGTTTAAATCAGAAATTAAAAAATTCCACATTCATTTCAGAATTAAAAAAAGTTAAGATTCGTGGAAAAATTACAGTCACCCTTTCCTTTAAATTCATTATTTCAAAAGGGTCGTTTTTCTTTAATTAATAATTAACTAGTTAATAAGTAAATCATAATTAGTAATTAATAATTAAATAACGCTGAAACTCTTAGAAAAATATGTTTCGAAAGTACAGCCAAAGGGAAGGAGGAACTATTTCGAGAGGCAAAAGCGAACACTATTCCACAAGAGAAGAAGAGTAGCCACGAAGTTAATTAACTGCACAGACAACAACACCAAAAACGTGATGCACGTAAAATGGAAAGTATAGACAGGGAAATACAAGCCCTAATTAAGGGCCATTCAGAGAGAGAAGAAGATGTGGTGAAAACAAAAAGATAACCCAAAATATATCTATAGCTTCGCGAAAAGAAAACAAAAACGCAAAACCACTATTGCACCCTTTAGGAATGAAAATAATGAGCTAACCGATAATCTAAAAGAAAGATCTAAAATATTGAAAGCTCAACGTGAATTGGCTTTCAGTACCCCAAATAGAGACAAAGAGGAATTAAATGGAATTAAATGGAGAATTAAATGGAGAATGTATAATTCGTTTTGAATTTATTGCAGAAGATATAACAAAAGCTATAGGACAATTGATATCATATTCAATTGCAGACCCGGACAAATGGAATGTCTTGTTGATTAAAAACTGTAAGAACGAAAAGCTACACCCCTAGCTATGTACAGGGTGTTCGACAAGTCCTGTCACCCCCTACAAAATGTACACATTGTAATACCAATTTTATTTTTGTGTGTTTAATTGTATTTATATGTGGTAGGTGTTATTTATGGTTTCATGCCGAGATCTTTTGTCATGTGATCTCTCATTGTGGACATGGGAATAATTGCAAGTTTTTGTGATCGTTTCCGAAGTGTTTTTTTTCGGTGACCGTGGTCTGTCCTTGATGGAGCCAGTTTCAAACAGCTTTTTCTCCCAGCGTCATACCGTCTTGTTTGGTGGTGCAGCTTTATTGAATCTTGTGTTGAAATCATTCTGGATATCATGCATCGTTTTAACAGTATGTGACCTTGCCCATGTGCTCATCACCATCCTTTCTTCCAGAGTGTAAGTGGACTGGTCTGCCGTTGTTCATACAACTCCAATACCTGGAAAAGAAAAGAAAAATGTCAATGAATCACATATAAATTCAATTAATCACACAAAAATAAAATTGGTATTACAATATGTACATTTTGTAGGGGGTGACGGGACTTTCCGAACACCTTGTAAATCCAAATATTTTCGGTGCCACTATAGTATGCGGTCTACCTACGATTCGGCGGTCTGCCTTTTAATTATAGTTTCTTATCTTGTTTACTAATTGTTTGTTTACATCCCAATCAACCAAGTAAGTGCATTTTAACAACCTACGCGTCATGTTTAACCATACTTGCTTTATACATCTTGTTTTAAATGTTGCGCTTGAGTGTAAACTTGCATCTATTTATTCCTACAATGTTTCATATTTGATGTACTTGTATCTAATGTAATTTGTATTTAATTTATTCCTACAATGTTTCATATTTTAATGTAACTTGTATCTAATGTAATTTGTATTTAATTTATTTCTACAATGTTTCATATTTTAATGTAACTTGTATCTAATGTAATTTGTATTTAATTTATTCCTACAATGTTTCATATTTTAATGTAACTTGTATCTAATGTAATTTGTATTTAATTTATTCCTACAATGTTTCATATTTTAATGTAACTTGTATCTAATGTAATTTGTATTTAATTTATTTCTACAATGTTTCATATTTTAATGTAACTTGTATCTACAGTAATATAATTTGTATTTAATTTATTTCTACAATGTTTTGGTTTTTAATGTTTTCACAATTCGATTGTCGTATTTCCGTTACTTCGGCTTTTTCAATTATATATTTAATTAAAATGATACTGCGGGTTTTAAATTGTTATTTTTTATTCGTTGATATCCGTAAGCTTTAAAGTTTTTCCGGGTACTTGTAGGTTATTTCCCCCGACACTTGATGATTTGTCATCGTGGCAAATAGCACGTACGCAGAACAATCAAACGAGCATTTCGTTCTAGAATGTTTGATGCATATTGGTTATTGATTTGTTATATAACTTACATTAACTTTGGATCACCTGAAGATCAGGGTCCCCAGCCTTCTTTAGTTAGCCTTATAACGCTAACTAACTGTACGCCCTTGATGATTGGTTTGGTTAGGTCGTGATATTTTCGTTAGTTAGCCTTATAAAGCTAACTTTAAAAGGCTGCGGGCCCTGATCTTCAGGTGATCCTTAACTTTATAATGGCGATCCTTCAGAATCCGGCCATAAATTAGTTTAAAAAATATATCGTATCAATAATTATTACATGAGCCAAATTATATATTTAATAGTATCTATTTCAGTAGATATTACCAATCCTTTGCACAATTTAATTATTGCTTTTTCAGCCAGAATGAATTTACTCCGACTTCATGCTATTTGCCACGATGACAAATCAAGCGTGAGGGGAAGATAACCGACATGTACCTTTTTCCGTTTGGGGGCTCGCAGCGAATTTTAATGAAAATCGGTATACTAATGTAGTTTTGGTCACTGATTTCAAAAATAACTTTCTTTTTTTGGAGAAATGAAAAACAAACATGTTAGAGCACTTTAAATAATTAATATGTGTTTTAACTAGCTTAAACTAGTTACGGAGGATTGTGTTAAATTTAGCCAGAGTCACAAACTAACGAAAATATCATGACCTAACCTAACCAATCGTCAAGGGCGTACAGTTAACCTAACGATTGGTTAGGTTAGGTCGTGATATTTTCGTTAGTTAGCCTTATAAAGCTAACTAAAGAAGGCTAGGGTCCGAATTCTACATTTGATCCAAAAAGTGCTCTAAGTGTGGGAAAGTGTGTTCCTTTGATAAAAATACCCAGTTCTTTCGTTGCCAAAAGCGTCGGTCAAACGGTAAAAAGTGCAACTTTACGAAGAATACGTTTTTTGAAGGATCCCGGCAGATCTGTAAAAGTAGCAGGAAAAAAAATCAAGAATTAATGCCCAGTTAGGTCAATTGAATGCCAGGTTAGGTCACTTGAATGCCAGGTTAGGTCAATTGAATGTCCAGTTAGATCAACTGTACGTCCTTCACGATTGGTTAGGTTAAGTCATGATATTTTCGTTAAAAACACATTAATTATTTAAAGTGCTCTAACATGTTGTTTTTTCACTTCTCCAAAAAATAAGAGTTATTTTTGAAATCAGTGACCAAAACTGCATTAGTATACCGATTTTCATTAAAATTCGCTGCTAGCTCCCAAACGGAAAAGATCCAGGCTTTATTCTAATTTTGGTTTTACTAAATATTGTTAATAATTTAATCTAGTTTCAGTTACATAATTTTAATTATAAAAATAGTGTCTTTTTTTTTAAATTTTTATAACCTCCTTTCCGCTATTTCATTATTTACTTTTCAAATGTTATCATTTCTGGTTGGTAATTATATTTTTGTTTTCAGTATCGACCACACCATTGGCCCATTGAGGAAATCGTCCACAAACCAGCCCTCTTACATATATATATATATATATATATTATATATATATATACTGCAAAACGTGATGGTACTACCTCCTTCGTGGATTCCGATTTATGGCACCCGAGCCGCATCATAGAGCATGTCCATGGTCCATTGCCAAAATAATTTATTTATTTAACATTTGGACTGCTTCGCGTACACAACAGCGTGGTTCACGTTCCCTCTTCCCGTCTCGGCACCAACTAATGATCTTGAATGATCATAACTCTTGAAGAAACTAGATTCCTACTCCGCTATCCATCTACAATCTCAGACGTGTTCACTAAAATATTTCTTCGGCATTTGTCGTACCTGAGCGAAGAACTTTTTGGAATTAGTTTCTTTGCTGATAAAGAGGAAGGACTACTAACGCGAAGCGTCGAAAGGTCAAGGATCTGGAGAAAAAGAAGCTAAATGGGTTTCCTCCTAAACGAATTGAACTTTCTAGGAAGGATGTTCAATCCAGCAGTCTTAAAGACTTTGTCACGGAGAAGACTCGCCACTTTTTCGACTGCTTTCCTAGAAAGTTCAAAAAATGTTAGTCTACTTGTTTTGGTTAGCAATAAATTTTGTTCAAAGTTGAAACAAGGTTTTTTTTTAGTGCATTTTTATATTAAATCATTAAGAATTAAGTTTGTTGTCATATTTATCTTTCGGGATGTCGCTGTTATAATAAATATCCGACTTCGTGTTTCACTCAACAGACCTTAATTAAATATAGCTTGTCGGTGACTTAAAGTCCGTTTTGAAAAACGGAAGACTGTGTAATGCAGTGGTTGCTGAAATTCTGTTATATGACTTACGCATCTATCCTTTGATTCTCTGTCTCTAATTAGCCAAATATGTTGACCTGTCCATCTTGTAAATAAAGTCATAGTCAGTATTGGCTTGTCGTTCACTGTTTCTTTTACACTAAGTTGGCTTGATGCAGATTAAAATTAAAAAAACGTACAACTTCTGAAAATTTTCACCTCGAAGCATAAAATTCAAAGAAGAAAATCCTAATTGGTGATAGTTTGTTTTTCTTTGAAATTCATTTCTTTTTTGGTCACAGTAATAAAAAACCAAATCCCATCATTACTATTTTTTAAGCTTTTAAGAATTATTATGCGTACTTTTTTCCGAAACTGTACTTAGTAATCGTGAAAATTCATTATTATACCTTCAAAACCTTTGAATGAATTAAGAATTTTTATATTTTAAACCTTTCACAAAAAAGGAATCAGTCTGCGAAAACCTTGAAATGAAAAGAAATCTTTACACAAGACAAGAAAAAATTGTGGAACCAATATCTATCGGATCGACAAAACCATAAAATCGATACTCTAAAAAACTAACTAAACCTAACTCAACCTAACAGAGCGTAATCTAACCTAACCAAATCTAGCCCACAATATAAAAATGCCGAGACGATGAGATGTCATTATCTCGAAATTATAAACAATAATTTAGTTCTTACATCAGTTCCTATGCGGGGAAGGTGGGGTTAGTAAATGCCCTGAACACCTATTTTTCATGTCTTGGATCAGTGGTTCTTAACCCCTGGGTTGCGACTCAAATTTGGGTCGCCAAGCCATTTTGATTGGGTCATTAAATTGTCATTTATCATTTATTTATGTTATCCCAAATCATTTCACCATTAATTATCTATTTTATTATCTATTACGAGTGAACTGTTTGAAGGCATGGGTCGCCGAGCTAGCCCCGAGACCAGAATTTGGGTCGCAGCCTAAAAAGGTTAAGAACCACTGCCTTAGATATAGAAGAACTTCTATCTTCCACCATGGTTTATCAGGATAATGTTAAACCATGGTTAAACCAACACTGTTTAACCAATTAGCCAAAGAAATTTAGAACATCACTGATGTCGAGGTGAATGTTTCCAAAAGAAGACAAGACACCTGGCTCAAGACAATCCCAGATAAGCCGGGCGTACCGGGCTGAGATGGAGAGCTCAAAAAAGCAACTCTCCTCTCTCAAGCCAGCCCAAGAGGAGGGCCACGATCCTGACCTCCCTGTGGTAAGGAGTCGTCAGGAGAAACTTCCACAAGATTACAAGGTGTGTGTGTATATATATATATATATATATATATATATATATATGAAAAATTATTTCACGAAAGTGACACGTGAAAAGTATTTATGATGAATAAAACCACGAAGGAAAAAAGAAACACAAAGGGTGCTCAAGCGCTTTCGTCTAATGACATCCTCAGGAACACTGATCTGTCCTTTCACTCCAGTGTTCCTGAGGATGTCATTAGACGAAAGCGCTTGAGCACCCCTTTGTGTTTCTTTTTTCCTTCGTGGTTTTATTCATCATATATATATATATATATATATATATATATTACATGTCCTTTAGAGCTAAAAGCTGTTTAAAGACCTCATTCATACAAGACTAATTATTACGAAATGAATTGCTTACACTGAACCCAATAATATAAACTGTATTCGCACATGTTCCCAAACATAATATATATATATATATATATATATTATATATATGGGATTGAACTCAGAATGGTCCCCTGAGGTTTTTTCATGATACACACAGACGGTGCATGGAACAAGGAACTCTCCTGGGAAAATTAAATCTACTATAGTCCGAATAAGTAATGGTAAATGGCAAACACTATAGTTTTTTCTTTTTCATGATGATAACCTGACGTGGGCAACGGGTCATTCGCAAAGAGTCCCAAAAATATGGCTTCCCTCACCAGCTATTTGCAAAGCAGATAGGATCCAGCTTTGGAACAGGATCTAGGGGTTACAGCTCCACCTAGCCTACTATATTCAAAACTTCGATATAAGGCTAGGTGTAGCTGTAACCTCTAGATCCTGTCCCAAAGTTGGATCCTATCTGCTTTGCAGATAGCTGGTGAGGGAAGCTATATTTTTGGGGCCTCTTTGCGAGTGACCCTTTGCCCACGTCGGGTTAACATCATGAAAAGAAAAACTATAGTGTTTGTCATTTATCATTACTTATTCGGACTATAGTGGACTTAATTTTTCCAGGAGAGTTCCTTATTCCATGCACCGTCTATATATATATATATATATATATATATATATAGTACAGGGTGGGCGGAAAGTAGCTCCCTATTTTGCATTGGTAAAAAAATACGTATATTATTCATTTATTTCAGAAAAAATAAATGAAAAGGTAGGCATACATGGTAGGTTTTCTCTAAAATTCAATGTGAGCTCCAACTCTTTCCACCAGCTTCTGGAGCCGCCCAGGAATGGCGTCCACTGACTTTAGCAGGAACTCCGGCGGGATGGAGGACATGACTTCCCGAATTCGGTCCTCCAGTTCTTCCAATGTCCTCGGTTTGGTGCGGTAGACTTCTCCCTTTACCCACCCCAAAGAAAGAAGTCGCACGTTACCGCTGAAAACGGCAAAATCGGTTCAGTGTAACGGTGTGGTGTGGTATGACCTCAGATCAGGTTGTGGGCCCGTTCCTTCTGCGCAACACCATGAATGCTGAGCGGTACCTTGCTATGTTGCGAAATGAGGTCTGGCCGGTTGTCAGCACATGGGAGAACATCGACGATCTGATATTTATGCAAGATGGCGCCCCTCCGCACTTCGCTCTTGTTGTCCGTGAGTGGCTGGATGCCCACTTCCCTGGGCGTTGGATGGGTCGTCGTGGTCCACATCAATGGCCAGCCAGGAGCCCCGACTTGACACCGTGCGACTTCTTTCTTTGGGGGTGGGTAAAGGAAGAAGTCTACCGCACCAAACCGAGGACATTGGAAGAACTGGAGGACCGAATTCGGGAAGTCATGTCCTCCATCCCGCCGGAGTTCCTGCTAAAGTCAGTGGACGCCATTCCTGGGCGGCTCCAGAAGCTGGTGGAAAGAGTTGGAGCCCACATTGAATTCTAGAGAAAACCTACCATGTATGCCTACCTTTTCATATTATTTCTTCTGAAATAAATGGATAATATACGTATTTTTTACCAATCCAAAATAGGGAGCTACTTTCCGCCCACCCTGTATATATATATATATATATATATATATATATATATACAGGGTGGGGTGGCGTAAAAGTCGCGCATCATAGGAATTTTCAGTGTTGATTATTATACATGTCTCAAGTTATTAATTTACACATGGTGGGGGCCAAATTGTTTGATAAAACAAGAAAAGGTCCCAAAGCGTAGGGTCAGAGTACTGGTCCCATTTTGTTAACAAAATACAAGTGGTAAACACCAAGTTTGAGAATACCAGTTTGTTTGTTTTTTTAACCTTTGATTGATCGAAAGTTGGTCACGTGGGAAATACCTACCCATCTAAAATCGACAAGATTAACATCATCTGATCGACCTGACAGTCTTGACACATACTGTGGGTTAGATTAGGTTAGATTAGGTTAGCATAGTTTAGGTGTGTGTGTGTGTGTATGTGTGTGTGTTCTATTGAGATAATTCAATTCAAACTGAACTTTACTTTGCAATAGTTTGCATGCCTAAAATTTAACATGTGTTGGAATAGGACCTATATGATAAAAGCTGTATTATTTAGTTTATTATAAACTTAATGATAGTTATAATTTCATTAAAGGGTTATATAAAGCCACTTATATGAAACTTCAGTACGCGCTTATTTATGAATCGAAATAGTTTCCGATGAAATAAAATTCGTTTTCTATATTTCTGAAAAACTGAGAAAATAAAGTCAAGGTAAACTAAAATAAATAATAACTATTTCCAGCGATTATAATATATATTTATTAATCTAATAATAATAATAATTACTATGGAACATAAATAGTTCTTTATTATTACACAGCATCTGTTTCAGACACGAATGAAATTTAAAGTATTTACAATGAAACAGTTATATTACTTACATAATTAAACATATTCTGTAATCATACAATAATACCAATTGGTTCTATACACTTTCAAGGAACAAATTAAGCTACATAGATGGTTTATCTTTGGTATTTAAATAAAAAAAATTAAAGCTCTCCATTGACGTACAAAAAGAATTTAATGTTAATTGATTATTAATTATTACTTCCTAAACTTTTAAGCAACTATAATAAATATCTTTAACTTGGTTAACGTTGGCTTTGCTTCCGCCCCAATTGTTCATTCTGACGAAAGTCAAGCTTGTCTTTCCATCTTAGACCTAGAGTTTAACGTGGAATCCGAATCATGCCCCACCCCAGCGTCTTAACCACTGGGCTACCCAGGGTACCCATTTATCTACCAACCAATTTTTTTTATTATTATTGTGTGGAAGGATGAACAGCTGGGTTTTGTTGCGCGCCGCCTGCCGTCACCAGGTCTCGATCCCGTGGCCGATGGATATATAAGTCGCTTCATTTATGACTACGGTGGCTAAATGACAACAAAAATTGTTGGAAACTGAATCGATTCTGGCTGAAGTACGATAAACACAACATACATTTATTAATTTAACTCGTGAAGTACTACACATCACTCTTACGGTTCTGACGACGAATTCAAATGCATTGCGTAAAAACACTTGGGAGCGTGACCGCCGTATTGCGAGGGGTTTTTTAACTTTAGTCGAGGGGGATGCTGTGGTGGTTGAAGGAGTAACAGAAGGGGCGTCACTCCCTCCAGGAGTGACGTCATCACCTGAGCTCCAATCGGAATGTTTACAGAGGGTAACTGGCCAATAGGAAGAGAGACAGGTGGTAAGGAACCAATAGAGGACCATTGATTGACGTTAGGGGCGGTCTGGTGCTGGGCGCTGTTTAGGAGGGTTCCCGAAGAAGGAGAATCCCCCGAGTGACTTAAGTTAGTCGATGTCGCCGAAGAGGGACTTTTCATGATGGTAGGGACCAGACCGTAGAGCGCTGGGTGGTAGAAGGGGTTTAAACCCCCAAAACCTCCCGCCAGAGTCATGCATCTGAAATGAAGAAGATCGTATGAACTAAAGAAAGCAAAATTCGAATCGAGTAAAAAACAAATCGTTGCAATTCCCAATTTTTACTTTTATTTTTGGTTACTCCCGATTTTGAATTGGATTGAATTGAATAACCTTTATTAATAATAAAATAAATACATTGGTTTTGCAATTGATAATGACTTAAATAATCGTAAAACTCGACTATTTATTTTATTTAATTTGACCCTTAAACTTTAGGCTTTACTGGGCTCTTGCTGGTAATAATGAAACAGGAGTTAGAGCAATGGATGGGCCGCATTCGATTTACCTGGGCGTTGATGTGCCACTTTCTGACATTCCTAACGGAATGGGACACATTAGCTGGCCTGAACGCTGTGCTAGTTCCTGACCCTTCTTATTGATTAATTATTATTATTATTATTATTATTATTATATTATTATTTATAATAGGAACAATTACTCTCTTTAAAAAATAATCTGAAACATTTTTTTAAGAACATATGCGAGATTTCATATCTACTTTATGCTTAAAACGCTTTTTCTACAGGGTGACCCATAAGTCAATTTACATCCCCTTTACCAATTACCCTAATTCTAGGAGGAAAAAAGTTCATGGCTAAAGGAACTTATGGGCTACCCTGTATATTCGAGTTTTATTTTAATTTTTACAAATAAAATTAGTTTTTAAAAAAGGAAATAACTAGATTTTTTTATTTTTATTTAAAAAAATGTTAAATATTAAAAAAAAAGACTTTTAATTGATGAAAAGCGTTTTGTTTTCGTGATAATTACAAAAATGCCATTCATGATGGAAGAAAAAAACAAAATTCCTCAGACGAAATCTTCGTTGTTTTTTTGTTACAAGTTTAAGAAGCGAAAGAATGACAAGTTGTTTTTTTTAATTTAAAAGAAGAAGATGTACTGTAAATATGGAGTCCACGAATCGTATTCTCTTGAAGGTGGTGGTGGTGGTGGTTGGCGATGGTGCAGCAGAATTGACAGTAAGCAGACAATTTTTCCATGAAAGTATATATAATATATATTATATATACTTTCATAGAAAAATACTTTATATACTGTGTGCATATATATATATATATATTAGTGGTGGACCGGATGTCAGTTTTTCAACATCTGCGGATGCGGATTTTTTATTTCAATATCCGCGGATGCGGATGCGGATATTTAGTTAATTTATCAATATAATATAGAATTATGAATATATGACATAATTTTTCAAATTTCGTGATATTACTATTATGGGAGGCAATGCATAAGAATTAAAATTAATATTAATGTTTTCATTATGATAAAAATAATAACTTTCTCAAGAGTTTGAGCCACAGAAAATTCAATGAAACAAGTTTCATTCAATTTTCTGTGTTACCACGTATTTATATTTTGAGGTTTATATATTTGTTTGTTCATTAATAATTAATACTTTACATGAACTGTGCATGACTGGGCCTTATAAGCTACTTTATAAGCTAATTTAATTGTAAATTGCATAATTTATTTGAGGTAATATCCGCATAACATCCGCAGTCAGAAGTGCGGACGCGGATGTTTAAAATGATGCGGATATCCGGTCCACCACTAATATATATATATATACTATGTGTGTGTGTGTATATATATACAGTATATACTGTGTATTTACTGTGTATACTATATATATATATATATACACACAGTGTATATATAATATATATATATATATTATATATATATATATATATATATATATATATATTATATTATAATATATACGAGTGTGTGTGTGTGTGTGTGTAATATATATGTGTGTGTAATAAATATGTTCGTCTAACCAAATTTTACTGTTTCTTCTTTTCTTGAAATTTTTACCGGAATAGTAACTGGAATTGGAATGGAAGAGTTTTTATATTCGAATTGGAACTGAAATGATGGATTCCAACGACTTTGATTAACGTGAATTAGAACTGATTATACAAAAGAACAGAAACTACACAACTAATATATATATATATATATATATATATATTGGGATGAATTTCACAATAAAACACGTGAAATGAATGAATGCTGCAAACCCACAAGGAAAAAGAAAAACGATTCCAAGGCCTTTCGTGTATTCAAAGCTACACCTCGTCAGGGAATGAAGTTAAAAGGCGAGAAGCCCATATATATATACAACGTACAGGAAAAACAAAACAATTAGCACATACTTAACAAGGGTTAATGAGAGGCAAAAGAAATTTTAACATGATATCGTCAATTTTATAAGTCCCCGAGCTGTTATTGAAATTGTTTTTAAAATGAATAAATGCACATTCTAGAATATTTCGTTCATTATATCTCTGTTTTTAACAAGCGCTTTAGAACTATCCCACTTGATGCTATGGTTACATCTATACATATGGTTAAATAAAGCATTGGAAGTACTAGCTGTTCTACAAGCATATTATGCTGTTTTACCCTAATATCTAACGTTTTACCGGTTTGGCCTATATATACTGAGTTACATTGTGTACATCCGATCGAATACACACAACCAACAACATTATCAGGGCTATTCTTTATTAGGCGTGATTTAACAGTATTATTATACTTAAAGATTACATTAATGCCAATTGCTTTAAGTACAGTTGGAAGGTATTGAAAATTAACATGGTAAGGTAGGCTAAGGATATTTTTACGCTGAAATTCCTTTACAATTACATTATTATAATACCTATTCTTGGCTTTCTTAAGACAGTTATCTAAAAATGAAATAGGATAACATAATTTAGTACCAATATTCATGATATTGCATAACTCGGAATCTAAAAATTCAGGACTGACTAGCTAATTTATATATGGAATTTTTTGAAAGTAGAATTTTGCCTACGATTGTTAATTTTAACCTGGTTTGGTACAGGTATATAGATGATATTTTATGCCTTTGGCCTAATAATTTGGATGTGGACTTATTTCTTGGTAGGCTCAACAATTTAGCCCCATCTATTAAGTTTACAGTTGAAAAAGAAAATGAGGGAAGCCTACCTTTTCTTGATCTAAAAATTTGGAGATGCTCTAATCAGTTCAAATATGAAGTCTACCGTAAGCCTACTAATAATAACTCTTACGTGCATTTTTATTCTGACCATCATCCTTCGATTAAATCCTCTATTTTCTCTGCTATGTTTCTTCGAGCATTGAGAGTTGTCAGTCCTGAATTTTTAGATTCCGAGTTATGCAATATCATGAATATTGGTACTAAATTATGTTATCCTATTTCATTTTTAGATAACTGTCTTAAGAAAGCCAAGAATAGGTATTATAATAATGTAATTGTAAAGGAATTTCAGCGTAAAAATATCCTTAGCCTACCTTACCATGTTAATTTTCAATACCTTCCAACTGTACTTAAAGCAATTGGCATTAATGTAATCTTTAAGTATAATAATACTGTTAAATCACGCCTAATAAGAATAGCCCTGATAATGTTGTTGGTTGTGTGTATTCGATCGGATGTACACAATGTAACTCAGTATATATAGGCCAAACCGGTAAAACGTTAGATATTAGGGTAAAACAGCATAAATATGCTTGTAGAACAGCTAGTACTTCCAATGCTTTATTTAACCATATGTATAGATGTAACCATAGCATCAAGTGGGATAGTTCTAAAGCGCTTGTTAAAAACAGAGATATAATAGAACGAAATATTCTAGAATGTGCATTTATTCATTTTAAAAACAATTTCAATAACAGCTCGGGACTTATAAAATTGACGATATCATGTTAAAATTTCTTTTGCCTCTCATTAACCCTTGTTAAGTATGTGCTAATTGTTTTGTTTTTCCTGTACGTTGTATATATATATGGGCTTCTCGCCTTTTAACTTCATTCCCTGACGAGGTGTAGCTTTGAATACACGAAAGGCCTTGGAATCGTTTTTCTTTTTCCTTGTGGGTTTGCAGCATATATATATATATATATATATAAAATGCGCCTCGGTGGTGTAGTGGTTAGCGTCGCTGACTACGAATCCATCGGCCCGGGTTCGAGACCCGACGGCAGCCGGCGCGCAGCAAAACCCAGCTGTTCATCCTTCCACACAATAAAGAAAGTGGTTGGTAGATAAATGGGTACCCTAGGTGGCCTAGTGGTTAAGACGCTGGGCTGCTGATGGGCGTGGTTCGGATTCCACGTTAAACTGTAGGTCTAAGGTGGAGTGAAAAGCTTGACCTTCGTCAGAATAAGCAATTCGGGCGGAAGCTAACCAAAGGTTACCAAAGGTGTGTATAGATATATATACACACAGTATAGTGTACTTGCATATAAAAACAAACTTTTATGGAATTTTATACTTTAAGAAAGTTACTGGAGATGTATACTGTATAGCAGTTACTGTTCACGCCATAATTACGTTCTGTCTTAGTTAATCTTGGTTTTGCTTCCGCCCGAATTGTTCATTCTGATGAAGGTCAAGCTTGTCACTCCACTTTAGACCTACAGTTTAACGTGGAATCCGAACCACGACCCACCAGCAGCACAGCGTCTTAATCACTAGGCTACCCAGGGTACCCATTTATCTACAAACCACTTTTTTTTATTGTGTGGAAGGATGAACAGCTGTGTTTTGCTGCGCGCCGCTTGCCGTCACCGGGTCTCAATCCCGGGGCCGATGGATTCGTCGTCAACGACGCTAACCACTACACCACCAATCTCCTGAAGATTTACAGCCACGGTGAAGAACTTTTGTTCATCTCATGAACAAGGAAGAAGAATTATTAGCGTTATGTAAATACTGAACAGGAATTATAATTCCTGTTCAATGAAACTATAGTTATTCCTGTTCAAGTCCAAGCAAGATTATTCATAGCGTGGGGGTAAGTTGGACTTTTTCTTTACAGACTTCTAGAGAAATTAAACGATTTACAGTAAACAGTTACATGATCATGTAGGAATGGTGTATTTACAATGATGATTTGATGAAATCAATTGCAAGGATGCTATGTTAAGCATAATAAAACCCTATAACTTTCAATATTCCCCTCATTTGTAAAATTTAGTATAAAAAGTGAAATTATAATCTATTGTACGACGTATTTTGAAATTATCTTCTTCAAATTAAAAGAAAAAGTGAATTTTATATTGTCTATATGTTAAAGTTATAATCATAACTTAACCGAAGTTAAGTATATTTTTCACAGTGTGATTTTGAGTCATCATGCGTCACTGCAGACGTATTTATGAATATTACCTCTTAAAATGCTCCAAAAGTATAATGTACAGCGTTGTAAATACAGCAATATCCCTGATCGGTTTATAATTTACCTCCATTAATCCCTCAATAGATCCCAAAGGGGATAAACACGTGTGACTGAAAAGGTCACGTGTCCGTTCTCACGAAACAAATTATTATGGTATTGAGAACTCAATTCATACAATCTGTAACTCTGTATACACTGTGGTTATGAAGAGTTGCCAGTTAGGTATAATTTATCACGAGATATTTTAAGAGGTTGCATACAGCACGCGCCGACGCGCGTTCAGCTTAAAAAGATGTCCCATTTAGGCTGTCCAAATTTATTTAATTCTTCATTTTAGTAATACGCAGTTCTAAGTCTAAAAATAATGCTTATTTCGACTGAATAACGACTCGTGTGTTTAGGCGTGTGTTTAGGCGTTTAGGCGTGTGTTTAGGGATATATTTTAGGCGAGTGTTTAGGCATTATTTAGGTGTATGTTTAGGCATTATTTTCAGGAATCTCTACACATCAAATTAAACTCTCCAACAAGCTGATTTAGGATATGTGGTGTTAGAGGGAGTTGCATCCATGTTTTCATTTACTAAATAAAGTTCATATAAATATTTATTGATTTAAAATAATTAAATCTCTCTCTTAAAAAAGTAATATTTGTTTCACTCGTTTGAAAATATATATGCAATATGCCACAAGCATTTGCCTGAAGACTTGGATTTCGATTCGAATATATATATATATATATATAAGAGGAGCTAACCGTCCTTTGACAGCATCAGAGTATTAAGCAAAGAGCTTAAATGCTAGATTACACCTTAATAATTCTGCACTTCAAAATTTGGCCTTATTAATTTGGCCTTTTGGAATCTTCGACGCATGTGTGGCTTAGTTGGAGACCAAACGGATTATCAAAGCTTCACATCAGCTCTTTACCTTATATTAGATATAATTATATTATAAATTGCATAATATTCGTAGAGACATGTGAATGTTGAGATTGCGTACTTACAAGATTTATTTTCATGCATGAATATCAAACTATATATATATATATATATATAGAGAGAGAGAGAGAGAGAGAGAGAGAGAGAGAGAGAGAGAGAGAGAGAGAGCTGTGAAAAGACGTTCTGAAAGGGAACTCTGACAGAAAACTAAAGTTATATAAATATAGTTTTAACATTAAATATGTCGTATGTAACTTTCTGTTTACAATAAAGATTTGTTCTTTCATATGCTTTCTGAACTTCTTTGGTTGATGAACAGCAGCGGAGGGTTTTGAATAAGTACACTAAGAACATGTTTTATTCAACATTTAAACAGTTGACCAATTTTTCCGGGTGGGTAGTTTGGACGTTTGTTTGTGCAATTCCATTTTGAAAATTGTAGATCTCTTTTGAGAAATTTGCGTTGTAGATTTGGTTACGATAATACAAAAATTATGTGTGTGTGTGTGATATATATATTGTATATATGTCTAAATGTGTTCAGAAGTCTGTTCACCGACTGATTTTGAGTCGATTGAGAATCATCATCATTATCATCATTCTTTGAACAAAATCGCTTCCATTGAAAACAAATGAACGCATTTAATTATGTCCAAAAACGTTTGTCCTCATCGTCCAATTAAGGACTGGCATATACTAGACAGAATTCTCCCATCTTTTTTTAATTGTTTTATAATGCCCCGTCTCCCCTAACCCTAAAATTTATGAATCACCCCTCTCCCCTCCCCATCATGATTCCATGCCCCGCGAAATAGGCCTAAAAAAAAAATGCCCCATCTGATTAATGTGAATTTTCACACATTTCCTCCACACGTTCATTTCACGTAAGTATGATACCCACTTTCTGTTAAGGAGAGGCGGTCTTGATAGAGTGGTGAAAGGGTTGCTTGATCACGAACAATTATTAATTCTGTCCTTGAAATTTATGGGATTTAATTTAATATTTTTCCCTTCATATATTTTAATGGATAAAATCCCGTGTATGTGTGACGATTCCCTCATCCAGATGAAATGTTGAATTCATACGTTGGAATTTATTTATTCTTAATTTTTTTCATATTTTTCAGTTTAAGTAACCAATACTATAATTTTTGGTTTGGGGGGAGGGGATACATGAAAAATAGTACTCCAAAACGCACATACCCACACTGTATGTGCGTGTGTGTGTGTGTGTGTGTGTGTGTGTGAATTATTAAAGCTTGTTACCAAAATTTTTTAGCATAAAATAAATAGTGTAATAAAAGATTTTTTTTTTTTATGCAAGTAGAAGGAGGCCAAGGGCGAGTGCCCGCAAAAGTAACCCCTCCACAGAAGACAGGGAGAGCCAAAAACAAGGTCTCCAAAGCTCAATTATGCCATTTTTCTTTTATTTTAATATAAATTTTGAAAAGGTTGTGTAGTGTGTAAGATGCATGTACGTGTACAAGAGAGGAATAGAGGGAGAAGTGTGCGTTTGAGAGCATTCTGGACTGCTCACAGAGTAGATGAAACAGGGAAAAAGATCAGCTAAGGAAGAAAGACAGTGACAGGAGAAATGGGAGTTCCAGCACTCCCTGTCTTCTGTCTAACATCCACCCCGGAGTACTTTCCTGGTTGATTAGTGTCTACAATCTCCACCTACAATATTGTGTCAATATTACAGTATAAATATTAGAGTATCACTTTCAAAATGGCATTTACTAAATTTTATGTAAATTTAACTCTTCAGCGCACAGTGTCAACTTTATGAGTCTGAATAAATTCGTCTGGCGTTACCCACAATAAAATCAGCAAAGTGACACTGGGTACTAAAGTGTTAAATCACGCTACGCACAAGTAGCGCCCAGTGTCACTTTGTTGATTATGTTCTGACTAGCGTCAGACGATTTTATTCAATCTCAGAAAGGTAACACTGGGAGCTCAAGAGTTAAGAGATATACTACAATTCCAAAATTCATTATTATTTCACATTTTAATTTATGATGACGTCACTGGTGTTTTTAACACTTTAATTAACTTTGTAATGTTTGTTAACTCTCCCGTAATCTCCTTTACTATATATTATAAATCTGTTCCTTTTTATCCCAGTTTTGGTTTACTTTAAATAAGATGTGTTCAGTGTCTCTCTCTCCTTGCATGATCAACACCAATTTAGGTTTCAAACGATTTAGGAAATTGCCCAGATCACAAAACATTTCCGATCGCTTTTTGTTTATATATTAATTATTTATATATTAATTAATTTCCTTCATTGTTTTAGTCTTTGTATATAATAATAATTTAAATCGTAATTTTTCAATTATATTAATTATTAATTAATATATATATACATATATGTATGTGTGTGTGTGTGTGTGTGATTTTTCGGTTTGAGTGCAATGCAATAAATTATCTTAGACTATTAACTTTAGTGCATTATTCTTTATGAAATCATACGCAACCAAAATATCCGCAAATGAAGTTTAAAATAATATATAAGAACTTCCATTTCGGGAGGATTTTAAGTGTTTGAAATATTTTAATGGTTTGTTTTAAGTACACTTTATTTCAACACTTTTATTCTGTAAACACTTTGAAAATCTCAGCCTCCAAATTATATTTCCTAAAATTGCGTGCGTTTTGATTCTTTCTCTCCCTCACACACACACACACACCACACACCACACACACACACACACACACCACACAACTTTGCAGCTGCCATTAGTGGTAACGTTTCAAACTTGATAAAAGTGTTCATTTTTACAAATTCAAACCCAGATTTTGCCTCATAAAATGCTTTATTGTATCCTTCAGCTATTAGTGTTTAGATTTGATCTGGTTTGGTTACTTCCCTCTGCAATACTCTCTCTCTCTCTCTCTCTCTCTCTCTCTCTCTATATATATATATATATATATATATATATATATACTTACTTACTTTAGGGTATATTTTAGGGGAGTTTGAACGACGGTTCAGGATCAACCTACGGTCGACCGCTCTGCAGCATCCCGCCTCACTTGCGGGATTTGGTGAAGGAGGGAATTGCTGGCTGATCTCCTCCTGCCCTCGTAGCCAGCCACGCATGGCTGGTCAGGGACTTTGCACGGGAATCTGTCCAGCTGGTTCTTGAAGTTATTCAGGTCGGTGTGCTGGAGATTCCTTTGGTAGGACATTGGAAAGCTTTGGGCCTCGTATTCTGGGGGTATTTTCCATCGTCGTTTTCATGGCCTCTTGTCCCACCGCAGCTGGGACCGTACAAAATCTGCCTCTTCTCTCATTCCAGTTTGTTTCTATTTCATTTCTAAGGTTAGAGACAGAGCTCTCAAGTATTTTCCATATGTATATTAGTGTGTACCGCTCGCGCCTTCTTTCGAGAGAGTAGAGTTTCAGGGATTGTAGTCGAGAACAGTAGTCTTCACCTTCCGTTTCCGCTATCTTAGACGTAAAAGTCCTTCAATGTTCGCAATGTCTCGTTTTCTGTGTGGGCTTGTGAGTACTGAGCAATACTGTACTCAATTATTGGTAGGACTAGACTTGTAATTTTGATTTTATAGTGCTCTCTGAATTCTGCATCCGACGACATTATTACTCCAAGATCCCTGACTTGTGGATTTGGTGTTATCTGTTTGGCTTGCAGAGTTTTGTACCCTTTCTTCTGTAGCTTCTTTTTATTACCATATCTTAGAAGTTAGAATTTTTCTTCGTTGACCTTCATATTGTTGTCTTGTGCCCACTGGAATATTGTTTCAATGTAGTTTTGTAATTTTCTTATGTCACCTTCGTTCAATATTTCCTTACATATCTTTGTGTCATCTGCGATTTATATATATATATATATATATATATATATATATATATATATATATATATATATATATATTATATATAATATATTATAGGTATATAAAAAATATACATATAAATATATATATAAATATATATATACATATATATATAATATATATATATATATAAATATATATAAAATAGAGATGTTACATTGTTGGACAGGTGAAATTTCTTAGTCATTTATATATAAAGCTAATTGATTTTTTCTTGTCCAAAGTGAGTTGTGAAGACAATTAAGTATTAAGTAACAGGGCATGGCAATATATATATATATATATATATATATATATATATATATATATATATATATATATATATACTGATAATAAATTTTCAGGAAATATTGTTATTACAAATTTTACTTTTGCATCCAATTTAAAATTCAATACTTGATTTTGAAAGACAAATTATCCACTAAATCACAAATTATTTTCTCAACAATGACTTGAGCTCCTTCACAATTCGTAAATTCAGATTTTTGGTGTTAGATGGCGTACGTCACTGTAATAAAATGGTGGCAAACAGTTCGACGGACAAGACATTCTATCAACATTTTATTTTATTTAGATTAAGCTGGGTTAGGTGACCCCCATAGACATTTCGTCGACAAAGAATTTAAGCGACAGTAATAACCTAACCTAACTTAATCTAACAATAATAAAAGGGATCACCTGAAGATCAGAGCCCCCAGCCTTCTTTAGTTAGCCTCATAAGGATAACTAACGAAAATATTACGACTTAACCTAACTAATCGTTAGGTCAGCTGTACGCCCTTGACGATTGGTTAGGTTAAGTCGTGATATTTTCGTTAATTAGCCTTATAACGCTAACTAACGAAGGCTGGGGACCCTGCTCTTCAGGTGATCCAAAAAAAATTATAAGTGTTACGCAGACGAAATGTTAACTTGAAGTTAGCTTAGGTTTAGTTATGGGTTTGGTTAGGTCAGCTTAGAACTAGGTTAACTCTTAACCAGGTTGCGGGTTGCACGGTATGAGTAGTAAAAAGGTTAAGATAGTGGAAAAAATCAACAATAGCATTGTTTGTGTGTGTGTGTGTGTGTATATATATATATATATATATATATGGGATGAATTTCACAATTAAACACGTGAAATGAATGGATGATGCAAACCCACAAGGAAAAAGAAAAATGATTCCAGGGACACGAAAGGCTTTGGAATCATTTTTCTTTTTCCTTGTGGTTTGCATCATATATATATATATATATATATATATATATATATATATATATATATACACGGCAGACATTTTTGGAACACAAGCTGTTCCAAAAAGAATAAAATTAAGCAAGTTAAATTGGTATATTTTGGGTATCGGCACAAAGCCGATCTGCACAATGTCGTCATGCATAATGTCGATAATAAAATGTTAATTTAATTTAAGTCAGGTTAGGTTTATTTGGGTTAGACGAGGTGGTTAGGTTAGGTAACATTATACCCGTTTAGGTTACTCTTGGCTAGGTTAGGTTAGTCTGGTTAGGTTAGGTTAGTCATTTTCAATGAAAATCTAAAATGTAATTTGAAATCTGAAATCCATATATTGTACTTGCATAAAGTCGAACGTCGACACTATGAAATTTGATCTTGTTCGTTTTAAACCAGTGGTTCTTAACTTTTTTTTTAGGCTGCGACCCAAATTCTGATCGCGGGGATAACTCGGCGACCCATGTCTTCAAACAGTTCACTCGTAATAAATAATAAAGTAAATAATTAATGGTGGAATGATTAGGAATAACATAAATAAATGATAAATGACAATTTAATGACCCAATCAAAATGGCTTGGCGACCCAAGGGTTAAAAACCACTGAGGTAACGCTTGTCATTCAATTTTAAGGTCTTTAGGTAAAATTTTAAAAAGAAATTTTTGTTTATTTATTTATTTTTTTTTACTGCATTCGTGTATGGACACTCTTGTCTGTCAGGTCAATTTCTCGACAAGTCCATGTAACCATTACGAAAAAAGAGGTGTATATATATATAAATATATATATATATATATATATATCGTTTTTCAAAGGAAGGACGTTTATTTTTAGTTTTAAGTAATTGTACAAATTGAAAATATAAATTTTAACTAAAAAAAAATATATATAAAAAAAATATTAAAAAATCAGTAAAATTTGTAACGTAAATTTTTGGAACAATAAAAATAATTAAATACTTTTCCGCATAAATTAAAAACTTTAACCAAACCCAGACTTCAGATGTGATATATATATATATATATATATATATATATATATATATATATATATATATATATATATATATATATATATATATTATATATATATATATATATAATATAATTATGTAGCGTAAAAGGAGGTGTTTTGTGTCTTAATCGAAGAAACCTTAAGTTGTACGAAACAAAAATAAAAAAGAAGCTTTTAAGGAACTTGTGACGTCACTTCCGGTCTCTTTTTACGATTTTTATTTAATTGTTCTAAAAAAATAAATAATGTCGCCATTACTGCGATTCGTTTCCAGCGAAGACTTATACGAAGAGTTTATTAAGGGATTAGATGGAGCCTAATCACTTCCCTTACCCGCCGCCCCTAAACGAAATGTGATACACGTTAAGGAAGTTCGATAGGTAGTTCCTGTATTGTATTTATACATAATCGTTCGTTGCTCACTTCCTATAATTTATTTTATTTTAATATATTATATATATATATATATATATATATATATATTATATTTTTCCAAGGATCAAACGAGGAAATGAAGGATAGTCAATATGGGAGAAGTGCCAACCACAAGTAAAACATAAACCCATACACCAGACGAAGGTTAACGTGACTTCCTTACAACAAAATTCCTATATTTTTAACCCTTTAAAAGGGATAGAGTCCAGGGGTGGGGAACCTGCGGCCTTAAGGCCGCATGCGGCCTTTTGGGTACTAGTTGCGGCCTTCTGCCTACTTGACATTCAGAATTCATACCGTACGATAATGGACAACAACTGATACCGCTTGAGATCTCAGATGACGAATATGCACCTGTAGGACCAACTAAAACTACGGTTAACGATGTTGGAACCAAATGTACGACTCCTGTCCCGCAATAAGCAGTCACAAAAAAGTCATTAAATGGTTTATCACTTTTCACTTAATATTAACATCATTTCACTTAATATCATTTTTCACTTAATATTAGTTCTATTGTCAATTATCCCCCCCCCCCCCCCCCCCCCCCCCCAAAATAAATGCACTTGCTGAATTTTTTATTTATTATAAAAACCCTCACGTATTATCAAGTTTGATTTAAAATTAGTAAATATGTAGATTGTAGACTAAAATGAGATTTTGTTGTACTGTATATGTTAAATACTCAGCATGCGGCCTAATAGGGTCTTGGTTAAATGAAATGCGGCCTAATAGGGTCTTGGTTAAATGAAGCGGCCTAATAGGGTCTTGGTTAAATGAAATGCGGCCTTCCAATGAAAAAAGGTTCCCCACCCCTGGGATAGACAGTATGCAGTTTATTGTGCCAGGCTGATGCCGGACGATTTTAGTCAATATTAGGAAATGAGTTAAATTGTATACAGTATAATTACGGGTGCTCCACCTCATAAATGTTCTCATTTTCGGGCAATGTGAGAATAGAGGCGAAACATTTTGTCGAATAAATATGTCGAATGAATGTTTAGCTTTAATTGTAAACATAAAATATTGCCTTTCACCGCAATTCTGGTTTGTTTCGTGACTTTGGTTTTTCGTTTCATTTTCCACTCAAAAAGTTTTGGATTACATTCCACGGAATGATCAGAATAATGATGAAAAATAACATTTATTCTGTTTAAAATCAGGCAAAAGAATATTGTAAATTTGTAAATTAGGTATGGTGGAATATGACGTAGGTGAAACAGAACGAAATCAAATTGTATAACGTCGAATTTCATAATGTCGAACGTAAAATTTCCGATCCTGCATAATTTTGTTTGGTGGGGTTGCTCGGGTCCCCACGCTTTAATTACTATATTTTAGTGTGTAAAGTTATTTTTTTAGGCTCACTCGTATCATTTGTTGTCCTTTTTGTACAAAATTATGGGCACCCCACTACAGTGGGAGAAAAGTAAGATCAGCAATCATGGAACCTTACACTTTTTCTGTGCCCCGTTAATTAAGCCTTCCTCCACCACACCCCCGAACATCTTAAATCGGCGCCGTCGTTTGTGAAATACTGATTTATAATTTTTGCATTTTGATCATTTTTCTTTCAGTGTAAAGATACTAATAGTAATATTCAACGACATATCTGGAAGTTTTAACTTTTAATCTGTCGTAACTTACATAACAATGTCTGAACATTCAACAACATATCTGAAAGTTTTAACTTTTAATCTGTCGTAACTTACATAACAATGTTTGAACATGGAATGAAATGTGATGCAAGTCTCGCACTTAAAAAACTGATCTAAATACAAATAACCTATTCATAAAAAGTTTGGTTCCTAAAATGTGTAAATTCCAAAAGTGACCAACCACCTTTTTCATCGGACCAATAAAACTACAATTCCAAGGATAACTAAATGAGGCAGAAATCATATCAAAACCTTTATGTTGTCCTTAAAATGAGAGGTAGTTTATTTAAATTAGATGGGTAGTCTTTTTTTACAAATTCAATTTGAAGAATAGGTGTTAAAAAGTAAATTTTATAATAATAGGGTTTGTTTAACCCCGTTCGCAATATCAAGGTCATATAACGGAGGAGACCTACAGTTTTATGTGGGATCCGAACCACGGGTCGCTACATAATCTGGACGCGGAGGACGGTCTCCCACCCAATTACTACCCAGACCCAATGCCGCTTAACTTCGCTGATCAACGGGAATGTTACGACATTGGCTATGACGTAGCCCTAAATTTGATAAGGAGAGTAATTAGAAACTTAGTTGAACATTAAAGAAGTTTACAATGATAAAACAAAACAAAAGCGAATTGAATAAAACATTAATGCAGTCAGTATTCAATGTGTACTCCATGATCATTAATGACAATTGTAGCCTTGTAGACGTTTAGTTGAGAAAGTTTACGGACAAAATATTCACGATGTCAGTCAACTTCCAGAGAGCATTATAATAGTATGGAATGAGCTCGATCAAAACACCAGGCTGTTAAATCTTCTATTATTGTAATTAAGTAAAAAGCCTAAATAATATCATTAGAAAATCACGTGATTATTTCAAGCGAATTACTATATTTACCTGAACAGAAGTAATTTTAGTGTTGACCTCACTCAAACATTTATTTTTAAGCAAGGGTAGATATAGTTCCAACAGGAACAAGTTCATAATATACGAGTGAGGTAAAGACGTGTGTTTAACCCTTTCACTCACTGGGTACACAATTGTGTAACTGAAAAATAAACCATATTCGTTCTTATTCGAACCGAACGTAAAGGTAAATTTTGTTTTTACCCTATATCATAATTCGTGAGCAAAAAAGGTAAATATTTCTATTTGGTATTATCATGAAAAATAACAGGACCAAGTTAACCCTCTAACGCCGACTGGATCGAATACGTACCGTTTCAAATACACGCATTTAGACTTAACCCTACAAAAATGTTCGTTAAAGGGTTAAGGATCACCTGAAGATCAGGGCCCCCAGCCTTCTTTAGTTAGCTTTATAAGACTAACTAACGAAAATATCACGACTTACCTAACCAGTCGTCAAGGGCGTACAGTTGACCTAACGATTGGTTAAGTTAGGTCGTGATATTTTCGTTAGTTAGCCTTATAAGGCTAACTAATGAAGGCTTGGGTCCCTGATCTTCAGGTGATCCCAAGTTCATTTCTTGTTAGTACTTTTATATAAAATTCCCAGGGTGGAACTATTTACTATAAGTTCACATTTAATAACGAGAATGGGCAGAAACTGGTACAACGATCAGAGCAGATTAATGCAACCTTCGTTATTATTACCAACACATCGGAAGTCGAACCCCCAATATCAGTGTCTTTAATTTGCTTATATAGTTAAACGTGTTACTCACTGATCCACCCACACTGGTGCTGATCTAAGTTTATACTTTGGTTTGAAGGTATTTTATTAAATAAAGTATATATTAGCCATGAGTGTGCATTAGCATGAGTAAAAATGGTCAAAGAATGGTCTTAAGATATACTAGTGATTCCCAAAAGGTGTGCGGTGACACACTGGTGTCCCGTGAAAGCAGTTGAGGTGTACCGCGGGCTCCAAAGTTTGGAAACCACCGAGATACACTATATTAGACGAAGGAACTGTAATAATTAGTGATATCATAACGTAAAAGCTACATCGACATTGCGCTAACAAACCAACCAATTAGTTTTACATTTTGATCACACTGGGCACAACTTAAATGTGAATCTTTTCCAATTTACAGCGGTGGCCTGTTTTCCTATACAAATAGGCATTTAAATCCTGTAAGATATAGACTCATTATCACACCATTTGGCGTCAATATGACATCTGACCTTCGGATCATTAAAATGCCCGACGAACACCATTTCTGTGTGTATGATGCATGCGTAAAATTGAGAAATATTGGAAAAGTCTGTCTACATGGTCAGGATTGCTTAGAATTGTAACGAAAGTCATTGTAAATGCTAAGAGACTTTATTAAAAAGAATCCAATCCCCTTTTGGACACATTTTGGCGTCAAATTAGTTCTCCCATTTATCAGTTGGATAATGACTACTCTCTAAACTGGTTAAAGAAAATATGTGTTTCCTATATTACAAAGTGTCCCATAAGTCCCTGAACCTTTTCCTACTAGAATAGGGTGAAGAGTAAAGGGGTAAAGGTACTTATGAAACACCCTGTAAAAAAAAACACGCTAATTTTAAACAAACACAAGAACACCTTTAATGTGAAGTTCAGCACAACTATTTCAAAAGAAATTAAACTAGAATTTTTTTGTGAAATTTACAAATAAGAAATTAATTCATAATGTAATTTAAGGTTTTGCCTCTCCTGAAATAACTCATAGACTGGTTAAAAAGTTATCATTGAAAAGTATGAAAACATATTGATAATTTTCAACAGACTCGTACTGCTTCCTTGTAAAAGTAAAAGTACTGTAGGAAAATAAAAGAATAACAGTATTAACTGTGCGTATATTAATTACGAGTATTGCAGCTTTGTACCAAATAGTAGAGAAATACGAAGCCAAGCACTTAGATCGATTCGGTGCTACTGTAGTATGCGGTCTACCTACGATTCGGCGGTCTACCTTTTAATTATAGCTTCTTATCTTCTTATTATTTTATTATTAGGTTCATTGTACGCCCTTGACGATTGGTTAGGTTAAGTCGTGATATTTTCGTTAAAACTAACGAAAATATCACGACTTAACCTAACCAATCATCAAGGCGTACTGTAGTATGCGGTCTACCGTTAAGTATGCGGTAGTAGTATGTTTAACTTCTTCAATAATTCCTTAATTGTGTAAATTAAATTATAATTCCTTTCAATTCATTTTCAATTCCTTTTAAATATTTTGAACGGTAGACCGCATACTACAGTAGAAACTTAACGGTAGACCGCATACTACAGTAGAAACTTAACGGTAGACCGCATACTACAGTAGAAACTTAACGGTAGACCGCATACTACAGTAGAAACTTAACGGTAGACCGCATACTACAGTAGAAACTTAACGGTAGACCGCATACTACAGTAGAAACTTAACGGTAGACCGCATACTACAGTAGCACCGATCGATTCTGTAGCTATTAATAGCAATAATGAATTTCAAAGTATATTGGTAAATTTTCAGAAACTGGACAGTCACAGTTAACAAAATATTTACAAGTGATTTGGGTAATCTATTCCTTGGGTTAAGTGAACATTAAGATGTACGCAAAACTGCAAAAATTGAACCTATTTACAAAACTTATTAAAATTTTGGGATCACCTGAAGATCAGGGCCCCCAGTCTTCTTTAGTTAGCTAAAGTTAATTAAATTTAAGTGTAATATCTGAGAATTTAACTTGGTACAAGGTTAAATTCCTTTTCATGCTAACTAATAAAATAATTGATAGTTGGCAAAATAACATTTATACGAGGTTTGCACCCAACTGTCGATTTTTAACCCTGTATGGACGGAGTTTTTGGATCTTTTTCTTTATAGCACCCCCAATTTCTTCTTTTCAGTTGTACACCCTTGACAACTGGTTAGGTTAAGTCGTGATATTTTTGTTAAAACTAACGAAAATATCACGACTTAACCTAACCAATCGTTAGGTTCATTCAGTTAACATAGTAAACAATTGGGGTGCAATAAAGGAAAAGATCCAAATTTTTTTTTAGGGTCGTATTATAAATGTGTTTGTTTAAAACCATAATAATTCGTAGCAGTCGTTCATACAGGATTAGGGAACTAGTATAATTTATTTCAGTCGTCCAGACAGGATTAGGGAACTAGTATGACTTATTTCAAACTGTAAAAGCTAATGCATACGAGTTTTACCAATTTGAAAAAGGGAGCTATTGAAGAATAGCGACCCCAGCCTTCTTTAGTTAGCTTTATAAGGCTAACTAACGAAAATATCATGACCTAACCTAACCAATCGTCAAGGGCGTATAGTTAACCTAACTATTGGTTAGGTTAGGTCGTGATATTTTCGTTAGTTAGCCTTAACAGCCTAACTAAAGAAGGCTGGGGTCCCTATTCTTCAATAGCTCCTGAAAAAGTTAACTGACTTATAACAGATTACTCAGTATTATTTTTAAAAAAATTACTCAATCTGGGGATTGATGCATGGCAAGAAGTAATACGTTGGAATCTAGCAAGGGGGGATGTTCTGACCTCTGTTTTTTATTATTTGCACAAATAGGTCAAGCGACAATTTTGGACATTAGGTTGCGTATAAACATTACAATCCCCTTTAAAAATATAATAAAAATAAAATAGCTTTAAAGTATTTTTATGCTCGATGGTGGAATTAGCGAAAATGAAAACGTTCGCTATAGCTACATGCAGTAACGTTTGCAGTATTCTAAAATCAACATCTTTAATCTAAGTAATTTTATCCTTAATCGTACCTGTATTGTTGATCCATATGCGCCTTCTCTATTCGTTTGTCTTTGGCGCGACGGTTCTGGAACCAAATTTTGATTTGAGTTTCCGTAAGGTCCAACGACTCAGCCAGCTCGAATCTCCGTGGTCTGATGGAAAGTCAAAGTTCATGTATAAATGATATATGTGGTGACAGCGATAGTGTATGACATAAATCCCGACCGCGCATTCAGTTATCCTACGATGGCGTCATCGTTACCTGGATATGTACTCGTTGCGGTGATATTCCATCTCGAGACGAAGCGTCTGTTCTGACGTGAATGTCGTTCTTTGTCGTCGTTGACGAGAATCACGACGACGGCGACGAGACACTTCAGGGAAAAAAGTTGCAAAATTAATCGTTGTATTCTATTTGTTCACTTTGTGTAGATGTTTGTGCAGATGTTTGTGTAGATACTTCTGACTGACATTTATGTGTTATTCACTCGTGCTTATTCAATTATTTTTTGAAGTGAAGAATGATGTAGTTCTTTAACACTAGAAGGACGAACGGATCAACGGTTTTACGTGGGATCCAAACCCCGGTTGGCTATATAATCTAGTTGCAGAGGACGGTCTCCCATCCATCTTCAGATCCAACGTCGCTTAACTTCGCTGATCGAAGGGAAGCGGTGTACTGTATGATTGGGAGTTAATTTCTTTCGTAACATCTAAGATCATATGATGGAGGGGACCTACAACTTTGCGTGGTAAGCAAACCATCTGCGGATCCCTTACTATATCTTTTGAACGCAGAGGACGGTCACCCATCTAACTGCCGAACAGACCCAACGTCGCTTAATCTCGCTGATCTAATGGGAAGCGATGTTGTGACGTCGCTGCGACGTAACAAAAGTGAAGGATATGCTACACTGTACACTAATAATTAAAATTACAATAAAATTATTTATATTTATACATACACATATATATATATATATATATATATATATATATATATATATATATTATTATATATATATATATATATATATATATATAGAGAGAGAGCGGAGAGAGAGAGAGAGAGAGAGAGAGAGAGAGAGAGAGAGAGAGAGAGAGAGAGGGAAAATTTTGCTCAAAAAGAGGTGGAGAAATGAAGTGAAACAAAAGGTTAAACATTTTCCTTCAAACCGAAGCCATCCTCGAAAGAGTCCTTTTCATTAACCGCCCATTTGGTGGAGCATTTATCTCCTGTAATAGACTAATTGGCAGTTGGAATTGGGCCTTAATGGGCTTGGCACGTGGCATCATCATCCGAAAGATAGGGAACACGTGATAAGGAGGAAGACCCATTATCACGTGACTCTCTTGATGAATGATTCGGACGAATAAAGCAGATGAAAATGACAACCCAAAAAAGGACATTTGTAAATGAGATTTTTGTTTTTTACAGAAACATTTTTTTTTTTTGTAAAATAATTCCAAAAATTTACAATTTTTTTTGTTTTGAAAGTTGATGACATTTTTTAATATATATAATATTTAGTTAAAAACATAATAATTAATTTTAATATTTTTTATGTAAATAATTAAAATATCTTTTTAATTAATTAAATATGAACTTGTAAAAATGTTAATTCGTGTGAATTAAAATTATATTGGCTTTCAATGAAAAGATTATTATATATATATATATATATATATATATATACCGACGTAGTATTTTTAAGAACAACTTAAAACGTGTTAATAGATAAACATTAATAGTTTGAAATATTAAAAAAAAATTAGCGTTGAATCGCAAATGTACTTCTCCATTTCAACATTTGCAACATTTTCAATATTCGGATTTGAACATCTTTTTACATTTAAATCAAAATAAAATATTAACATTAGCATTAAACTAAACATTTATTTTAATTTCATATTTGAATGTTCGAATATTTTACGCAACATTGGATAAAATGTTCAAATTTTTGTATCATACATTCACTTGACTTTAAAAGATAATTTTAGTTATTTACGGTTTCACATTAAAATTAAAATTACAGTTTAACATTTGAATTAAAATTACAGTTTAACATTTAAATTTAAATTACAGTTTAACATTTAAATTAAAATTACAGTTTCACATTTAAATTAAAATTACAGTTTCACATTTAAATTAAAATTACAGTTTAACATTTGAATTTAACATTTAAATTAAAATTGCAGTTTAACATTTAAATTAAAATTAGTTTAACATTTAAATTAAAATTACAGTTTCACGTTTGAATTAAAAATTAGTTTCACATTTAAATTAAAGGATCACCTGAAGATCGGGGCCCCCAGCCTTCTTTAGTTAGCCTAATAAGGCTAACTAACGAAGGCTCGGGGCTCTGATCTTCAGGTGACTAACATTTAAATCAAAATTACAGTTTCACATTTAAATTAAAATTAGTTTCACATTTAAATTAAAATCAGTTTCACATTTAAATTAAAATTACAGTTTCACGTTTAAATTAAAATTACAGTTTCACATTTAAATTAAAATTACAGTTTCACGTTTAAATTAAAATTACATTCACGCATGCGCATTTGACGCATGTTGACGAAACCCTCTCGCAATGGTTTCAATCAACCATGAGTGATCCATAAACCCTTTCCATCATAAAACTTAAATTCACGTTTTCCTAATATTAACCCTCTGAGGCTCGAAGGTCTTTTCCGAGAGTAAATAAAATCGTCTGGCGTTAGCCCGAACAAAATCAGTAAGGTAACACTGGGCGCTAGCGGGTTAAGGAAGGCAGTTCCGCTACCACCAGTTTGGAACTTCGGTGGTGTAATTATCTCATTTATATCTTCAGAAAATGTTACAGTTCTAATTTTGTAAATCAATACTCCATATTTTAGGGAAGAGGAAAGTTACTGATGCGTAAGTAAGTACAGGGTGTGTATAAGGTAACGCCAGCGAAGTGACAAATCCGATTTGAACTGGTTTAAGCTAGTTTCAACTCGTTTTTTAAAACTCTAAAAACACCTTACTATCGACTATGCAGTTGTTATAAAGTAAATGTAATAAATATTACTCGTCCATGTTCAACTCGCTTTAATTCAAATCGGATTTGTTTCTTCACTCGCGTTACTTTATACACACCCTGTATATTTGCCCAACTACTACATTAGGTAAAACTAAGTACGAGATTCGAAGGTGGATTTAAAAAACAAATTTAAGAAAGAAAACTGCTATTCGTAAGTATAATTATTCCTCACAAATTGGGACAGTTTTTCAACATTTTAGGGACAGTTTTTCAACATTTTAGGGACAGTTTTTCGACATTTTAGGGACAGTTTTTCGACATTTTAGGGACAGTTTTTCATTTTAAGCGTGTACTTCGTTTATATATAGGCCTAGAGGCGGGGCCATCAGCTTGACCTTCGTGTGAAGAGAGATCAGCGCACGGAACTGCAACGAGGTTAACGAGGTGTGTATATATATAATCAATCAGGAGGACCAATGCCAGCACCGTTTCCCTGTATAAACGAAGTGAAGGCGTTTCGTAGGTCATAGGTTCGAATCCCGATAATAACAGAGGAGTTAGAGCAATTAGAATTTAGAGCATTAGATGGCCTGAGAGCTGTTCCACTTTCTGGACCTCCTGAATGATTAGAAAGGCAAGAAGCTCGTACTTGTGTACATATGTCTCTGTACAACGTAAACAAAATAGTTAGGAGGGATTGGTAAAGAGTTAAAAGTACTGATAAAAGGCAAGAGGTCTTTTAAGATCAGGGTTCTCAAGTCCAAAAAATAAAAATCAGAACCTTAACTCCAAAAAAATAAGAATTCGGTCCCAAAAATAAGAATATCCATAATATATCGTTAACATTTTATTCTGATAAAAATAACAACAAAATTGAAATTTTTCTGCAGTCAAAATGGAAAAAAATCCAATCCCTGTCAGTGAGAACATTACCTGGACCGCTTCTTGACTTTAGCCCTTATTTCAAAATTGAAAAATTAAGAAATAAGCACAAATAAAAATGAATAAGATTTGAGGCCAAAAATAAGAACAAATCTTAGAAATAAGGACCCTTGAGAACCCTGTTTAAGATAGAATCAGTTTCATCCGTTCCCAAACTGCTTTTTTAAATTATTTATAAAATACTGTAGATGACTGTACGTTCTAGAATGTTCCTTTCAGATATGTTTATTTTTTAACGAGCGCTTTAGAACTCTCCCACTTGATACTATGATTACATCTGTACATATGGTTATTAGAATTATTTGTGTCCCGCACGTATATTTATACTGTTTTACTCTGACGTCCAAAGATTTCCCAATTTGACCTACATAAACTGAGTCGCAGTGTTTACATTTAATCGAGTAAACAAAGCCAGCGGCATTATGTGGGCTGTTCTTTATTAGGCGAGATTTAACAGTATTTTTATACTTAAAGACTACGTTAATGCCACTTGTTTCAAGTAAGGTCGGAAGATTTTTAAAATTTCCATGATAATGTAGGCTAAGGATATTTTTATAATCAAATTCACTATTATACAGTTACACTATTATACCTTTTTTCTAGCTTTGCTTAGACAACTTTCTAGAAATGGAACAGGATAACGTAATTTAACACCAATGTTCATAATACTGCGTAGCTCAGAATCTAAAAATTCAGGACCAACGATTCTTGATGCTCTGAGAAGCGTAGAAGAAAAAATAGAAGATTTTATGTTGGAGTGATAGTCAGAATAAAGGTGAACGTAAGAGATATTATTAATAGGCTTGCGAAAAACTTGAAATTGTAATTGATTTGTGGCTTTTATCAGTAATTGTTAATATTTTGCCAATGCCTCTTAACTATTTTGTTTATGTTGTACAGAGACATATTTTGGCTTCTTGCCTTTTCCTTTCATTCCCTGACGAGGTGTACTGTTGAATACACGAAAGAACTTGGAATCGTTTTTCTTTATTCCTTATGGGTTTGCGTCATTTATTTATTTCACGCATTTAATCATGAAATTCATCATATATATATAGTTTTCTAAAATTATCTAGTAAACTTTTATATGTCTATCGATCAGTAGTCGGACACTTTGAACATCTAAAATAAACAATTATTGTTATTTTTCTTATTGTTGCTGTATTTGAAATAAAATTGTTAAATATCGCATAATTTTTGTTAAAATATTGCGTTCATATAAAAGTTTACTACGTAATTTTGTATATATTATATATATATATATATATATATATATATATATAATATATTCTAATAATGAAAAATGTTGTTCTTATTTTGCAGTTTTTTCATATAATGAATTGCATTCTCGCAAACACGTTTTCATTGTCGCCCAGAAAATTTTAATTTATGTAAAATTATGGTATATTATGAGTAAAACCGGAATTCAACTCCTGTTCGGCAAAAGCACAGTAAACCACCGGAATTTGTGATGGTTGTCATGACAGCTGAAGTGGCCCAGTAGACATTTCAGCCATATATTTATTAGAAAAGAAGGTCTATAAACTCAAAAAAAAAAACTTTTATTATATCACTAACAATCACTAACTGAAATGATACTGAATTTCTACTACTAAGTATGAAACCATTCACACTTGGCACTAGTTTCGAATTAAAGATAGCACTTGTCACGGACTTTTTTGGAATTTCTAAAACTATCATTGGGAATGAAGGAATCTCTCGCGAGACATTTAAACTGCGATTAAACGAGAGATATTTATCAAATGATGGTCTTCTTTATCTCGCTGAGTAATTATAATAAATATAAAAAATTAATATAAATTTTATTTTAATTAGCTATTACTTGTTTATATATTTTTATTTATTGTTTTATTCATTTATACTTTTAGCAAATAATCAAATTCAATTTATAATTACACTTTTACTATTTTAGACACATACACACACATACACACACATACATATATGTATGTATGTTCCGTACGAGGATTCCTCATTTCACGAAAGTTAAGCTTATTGTCCCTCCTCTTTTATATATATATATATATATATATATATATATATATATATATATATATATGTTTGTGAATGTGTGTGTGTGTGTGTGTGCACACGTACTAATCAACACTTACAACAGATTTTCACAGATTAAGTTCTGAGTGAGAACGTAAAATTTTCACTATTTTTACAAAGCACCATTCTGCCCATACATTCACTCAGGATACAAACAGCTCGCAGCATCATTACCAATTACTGTATACAAAAGGTCAATGAAGCAACGAGGCTTCCGTATGTGGAGCGATTTGAAGAAACATTGCTTTGAGTTATCATGCTCTAATAGTGGTCTTATCCATAATTTCTTCACGTGCGCTTGTCGCTCGTTTCTACTGCAGACACTCCTACTTATATAGTTCCGGGTACATGATTCATCAGGAGCAAGATGCACCTCAAATTTGAATTACCCCCTGAGACATCAAAAAATGCGCCCGGTTAATGTATTCATAGCACCTCAGACTCGCTCTATACAAACTGATCCAAGACTTCGGAAACTCTGCTGTTTCACATCTTCTGTTTATACATGTCTGTATATAATGTTTGCATGTTTAAACCAATATGTTGGTTATTTCCCTTCAATGTTAATTAAACAAGAATTAAAATGACGTCAATATTGGTTTGGTTTATATTCTAATTAAGTTATTTTCATTAAGTAATATAAATTCAGTCCATTTTTCTAATAAAATTAAAATGAAAATAGACAGACAGACAGACAGACAAATTTACTTACAGAAAGCAGGAAGGCCGTGAAAGGGTAGAGAGAGGTCGGTTAGTCCTCCTACAGCAACATCGGTGGGCGTGAGAGCGGGATGCCACCACCCACCGCCACCCTCGAATCCTACACCGCCTACACCCTCACTTAGTTTTACGCCCATCCCTTTGTCGTCACTACGACCAAAGTGGAATCTCGGAAAGGTATCCTCCGGTGGAGAGGGAGTGAGGGAGGGCGTGAGGGTGTGTGGGCGTGAATCGAACTCTCCCTTGGAAGGGGAACTGGGAGACGTTGCCCCCGGCGTGATCGTAAGGCCAGGAAAGAGCGTAACGCCCTCTTCCTTCTTTGGCTCTTGATTCGCTTTCTCCCTCTCTCCATTCTCGCCCTTCACTGTCCTCCTCTTCCCTTCGGCCTCTCTTCCTCCCTCAGTTTGCCCTCCTTCTTTCTCGCCCTCAGTCTTCCTCAAATCGAGGGGAGTTATCGAAATTGGTCGACCCTCTTCGAACGCGGAATTTTCGATCAACCTTTGAAGGAATTTCGATGACGAAGGATCCGTCTTTGATGTTGTTGTTTTTGTTGTCGCTGTAATTGTAGTTGCAGTTGTTGTGGTTGTTGTTGACACCTTTTCTTGTTGTTCTTCTTTGACGAAGGGAAGCAGGGACGGGAATAGGTCACCTTTCGATTCCATTTGATTCCAAGATTTGGCAGTGCCAAAAACGTTCTCAATTTTGAGCTGTTTAAATTCGATGCCTTTAAAAGACCTTTTCTTTCGTTTAGCGCTTACTTCATTTGTTTTGGTTTGGGTTTTTTTACCTTCCTTCTTCTTCTTCCCCTTTCTTCTAATCCTTCTTATTCTTCTTCTTATTCTTCTTCTTATTATTATTATTATTATTATTATTATTATTATTAATTATTCCTCCTGACAAATACTGACTTTTTCGGTCAGATGAAATTAAATAAAAGTTACGAACTTTAAATTTTTAGGTAAAACTCTATTTAGTCATTAAAGTTATTAAAATAATCAGTATTTTAATTAATGAACTATTAAAATAAATAAGAATTTTATGAATTTTATGTAAAATAATATTACAATACTTTCACAACTTTAATTTCTAATATATATAAATTAAAAGTCTTGTTTTTTAAATTAACACGAATCGCTAAACTGTAAAATGGTTTGGAAGATTCTAAACATTATGTTAATATTAAAAATTAACATGATATTGAAATGAAATGTTATCTTAATGCAAGTTAAAACTCGAGTTAAATTGAGCGCACCACAGAGGCTGAGATATACGGTTCCAGAAGACAGAATAGTTCCGAAATTCCAGGTATCGTTAAGAGCTTCTTCATTAACACGTGTTTACCTGAGAAGTGGGCGGGATTTAGAAGAGTTGCCAACGGCGTCTAATTTTTACCATTGTGACAAACTTGAAGATGACACTATAATGCAACGTTCATTGGGTGATGAGGGAATTTAAATGTATTTATTTTTATAGGTTCTAATATTCATTTTGCACACACACACACACACACACACACACACATTACAATTTGAAGATAAAATATATCTATAGTAATATTTTTTTTTTTTAATATTGAGGTTAAATTTGACCTTTCACGCAATTTTGGTCAGAGAAATTTGGTATTACTTTCCTCAGCTTAATTGCGGAACTTTCATCATTCATTTACATTTACACTAAAATTTTTAATAAAACTTAAAAAGAAATAATTAAACTCAGAATAAGAAATTTTAATTCAATAAACAGATTTTTATATTCAAGGAAAGGAAATTTAGCTGCATGGCCCATCTTTTCAAATGGGATTATATATATATATATATATATATATATATAATATTGTACCTTCATTTCGGCTCTCTTCTCTTTTGGTATGGGATGGGCGTTTTTGCGAGCGTTCGCCCTTGGCCCCTCCTTCCTGCATGAAGAAAATAGGGAGAGAGAAAGAGAGGGAAATGTATGACCTTTAATATTCAAAAGCCGTTTCTTAACAGTTTGTATCACAGTGTAGATACGCTTTTTATCTAGATCCACGAATATTAAATATTCCCCTTATCTCCTTATCTACTATTCATTTCGCTTCAGCCCTCAATTTCTCTCCCTCAAACACTTAAAACTCTTAACTTATTTGAAGGAGGTACGGCCTGTATATCAATAGTCCCCTTCTAAATCGAGGTAAAGCAATGTTTTCGGCGTCAAACGTCACAGAATTAGTGGAAAAAAATTGCGATTTATTAGTCCTCAGGAAATGTATACATATAGGCAAAACTACAGGGTGTCCACAATGTTTCGTCAACTCAGTAAAATACTAATTGATTTTCGTTGTTCTTTCAGACCCATTTGAAATGCGTGATAGGAGCAACAACACGATTGAACAACGTATATTAGCTAGTACCTGGATCCATGAGCGACCACGTAATGGCAAAACTATTGAAAATATTCATACAGACTTCAGGATCGATACAATCATGCAGCTTCTCCAAAAAAGGACTCTGTTGAGATGGGAAAAGAAACTGTTCGGAACAAGAACTGTAAATGATAAACTAAGAACTGGCAGGTCATCTACAGTATCAGTGATAAATGGGTCTGAAAGAAAAATGAAAATCAGTTAATATTTTACTTGGGTGACAAGACATTGTGATCACCCTGTAGAACTACATTTTAGCGGTTTGAGTTTGTTACGAGAGGCTGAGAATAATTAAATGGGGTTTTTTCTTATAGTTTTAACTTCATGAAGTTTTTATTCCCTTATTCCCTTAACGGTCATTATTAACTGATTTTATCTCCATTTCATTGCTAACTTCCGCCCATTTATGACACTGAATTTTTTATACTTTTTGGTGTTTCGAATAGAATTTTCCATAAACTTCAAAGAAAGTATTTGGTATTAATAATGATATAAACTGGTCTGATCTGCGAAAAGGTGTCTAATCAAAAGGTGTCTAACGCCATATCTCGTTAATACAAATAAGTGCTAGCGTCCATAGTCCAATTGATAACACCGTCTCTCTATAATGGAAGTGAGACACAAACTGGGGCGGATCCACGATTTTCTGGAGGGGGGGGTTCAGTACGAGCACTGAAGGTTTCTAGGGGGGTCCGGGAGCATACTCCCCCGGAAAAATTTTGAAATTAAGCTCTCAGAAACGCGTTTTTAAGCAGTTTGCCGGGTGTTGCCCCTGTTTGCATCTTGGGCGGCTGTGCTGTCATCTTTGTGATCTCTTAAGGCAATGCACTGTTTGCCACAAAGATGGACAATTTTTGTCACACTTTTGATAATTTCTCTGTTTTTGTGCATTGTGTAGGTACGTTAACTTTCAATTTGCACCTGGATGCTTTTTTCAGGATTTCGACTTGTGGCGAGAAAATTGTCATAAGCGACCATAACATCTACGTGGTAAAGGGCGTTCTCGTGTTGACCGCGCACCGTACTTACTTTTATATACCGTGTAAATGGACTGTTCACGAGAGCACCAAGGTTTTCTCGTGTAGCAAATAGAATGCATGGGAGACAGAAACCACCATCGCATTCCTTGCTGTACACCAGCCAGGGATAGCGTTGCTGCCAAGAGCTTTGAAAAGACCGATTACAACCATTCATAAACACTTTGGGGAAAGAATAATCCTTTCCTGGTTGAAAATGGTTAGTTATGACATTGAACTTTTCAGCTTGTTGCAGAGATCTAACAGGAATTTTCTGACGCAACAGAGCACCAACGTCAATATCAAGTACCGATGCATGGCAAGCAGGGTTACCTGCAATAAAAACAAAATGCGGAGCTATTATAATTATATTAAGAAAATGAAATAAGATGTTTTTAAAGTCATTGTTTTAGTTTACAATACAGTTACTAACCTTGCCACTGACGTGAGATGGACCAAACTTGATGGACCAAAAAATCGGTCAATTCTTGGTTGCTGTTTAACTCTTCTTGACATTGTAAACCGAAAATTCTATTGAATAAATACTTTGAATGAATATTGCTTTTTAGACTTTTGAGTATTAAAGTAAGACACAGGGTCGACTAACGATCTGAAACAAATGAAACAAAAGGGTATATTACATGCTTTTAGTGTTGGTTGTAAAATAACTTGTATGTTCAGTCATTTAGCTTTGGGAGCAGGGCTTTCCGGTTTAGAGTGGTTCTGGTTTAGGAGGGTTCGATCGAACCCCCGAACCCCCTCCCCCCACCTGGATCCGCTACAAACAAGGTCGGGGTTTGGCATTCCGATGGTGGTAATAATATACGAATTAGATCAATGGGCCGTATTCGTTGGCCTGTATGAGTTCTGTACCATTTTCTGGCCCTACTGACTCATTATCATCAATACCAATATTTACCGGCAGAATTACCGGAAATGTCGCTGTGGTGAAAACTCTCCTGATTTCTGGGTACATACTCGTATTTTACTCGAAATAACTGGAGAAAGACATCTGGTTTTATCTACCACCTCGACTGTTATCTACATAAAATTAATAATTAATTCATTAAGTGGTGTAGACAAAGGGGACATGGAAGGGCAACTGCTCCACAGAATTCTAGCTTGGCCCCTTCCCCGAAGAAAAATTGCCGATGTCAAACTCAATAAGATACTTTTAAAACGAGATGTAATAATAAATTATAATATACAGAACTATAAATTTGTTACATCTATTACATTTACAATATTTATACTACAAGATCAGTATTGCACCCCCCCCCCTGACGATAGTTTTCTTATTCCCCCAAATTTAGAAGTTTAGCTATGCGCCTGAAATAAAAAAAAACAAGCGTGAGCGTCTGATTTTTAAACTTTGCAGACAAAAACAGATACTTCAATCCTTGGCGTCTATCTCTCTGACCGTCAAGCGACTATTTTTTCCACAAATATTTAAGATGGGCATCAGAAATAAATTTAAATTTGCTCTTGCGATGGTGGTATAATAACCCTTTTCTGTACATAAGTTATTGGAAGTTTTTCAGTGACTCAAGAACAAAATGGGGTACTCAACTAATCATTTTGTCACACTAGTTAAGGAGAAAAAGCGTAAAATGTATTAACCCAGTCGCCTTAAAGTTTTTGTGCAAAAAAAAAAATTATATAATTTTGCCAAAAAAAAAAAAAAAAATTGCATTTTTTCATTTCTAATGATTAGCCAATTAAACCTCAATTTAAGTAATGTATTTACTTAGTCTACAGGGTGGCCCATAAGTCCCAATCGGTTATAATTAAAGTAAAAATTCATCTAGCGATTTTTTTGTTAATTATTTAAAAAAGAAATTTATTTTTTTTAAATAATCAATAAATATTTCTAAACTTATTATAAACTTTTTACTTTGATTTTTTGTATTTTCGCTTTAATTATAATCTATTGGGACTTATGAGCCACCCTGTATATGGAGTTAGCATTGTTTTGGGATTTTAACTGTCCAAAAAAAAATATAAAAAATTTGACAACAGATTTAAATATTTACCTCGTTACCTTGTTGCTGTTCCTTGCGTTGGTCTCTCTTCACACGAAGGTCTAGCTGGTGGCCTCGCCTCTAGGTCTAGCTTGGTGGAGGAGGAGTTCTTCTAATTTCCGTTGCAAATACGTTGATAGAAAACTATGGTCTGGTCACTGGTGCTTGTATCTTCAGTTAAGAAGCTTAGTTAAATACGTTACAGTTTTATTTTTCTGTAACTTACAACTTTGCATTTTTATTGTTTGTTAAAAGTTGATTTAGCTAAATTGGCAAGGTAACAATGCATGTGTTATATTCAGGCGCGGATACAGGTGGGGAGGAGCCTTAACTCCTCTAGCTTTAACCTGAATGATATGTCGTATTTTAATAATTAATATTTTTTAGGATCACCCGAAGATCAGGGCCCCAGCCTTCTTTAGTTAGCCTTTTTAAAAGGCTAACTAACGAAAATATTACGACTTAACCTAACCAATCGTTAGGTCAACTGTACGCCCTTGACGATTGGTTAGGTTAGGTCGCGATAGTTTCGTTAGTTAGCCTTATAGAGCTAACTAAAGAAGGCTGGGGGCCCTGATCTTCAGGTGATCCATTTTTTTAATATTATTGTATAATATTACATAATATTGGGCTGGCAATATTTAGATGACACCAGCATCACAAATACTAAATCCCCGCGCCCTCCTCCTGTATCCGCGCCTGATATCAACAAACATTAGCTGATTTAAAATAAGATTGATTGTTTGATGAGATAGTCAAGACTTATAGTCGTGATTTTAGTTAGGTTTGAACGTTTTGGAACATATTTATAGCAAATAGAATTACAAATGCAAAAAACTTCACTTTTCTACCCGAAGAGGATGCCAGTATGCATCGAAACTGTTGTGGAAATAAACTCTGTATATTACAGTGGGTTTTTATTATCATAAATAAAATTACGTAGTCAAAGAATAATTTAAATGCGTACATGAAGATTGCCAATCTCTAAAACCCAGAGTGCTTCTGAGGAAACAGCTTTGAGTATTAGATGGCTGAAAATTTTGCATTTTTTATTTTAGATTCAAATTCTGGTAATTTTTTACCTTACAAATATATATTTATTGTAAAACAAAAGTATGATGTTCACTTTTTGCTCTTCCTGTCACCAAATCTGACTCAATTAATAATAACTCATAAAAACGCCTTATACAGGTATGTGACGTAGATCGCAGTATCACTGCGAGGCATAGGCGTAAGGCCTCGCAGAAAACTTTGTTGAAATACGGAGAGACTGCGCTTCTGCCTGCCCTTTTCTTCGGCGTTTTTGTTTCAGGAAATATGAATTAAAATTAAGACAGACTTTCGTCAAGGCAAATTGGTTTGTTTAACATAAAGAAATTCGTATAAAAGTTAAAAGTAAAAGAGAACACAAACAGTGTGCATGTTCTCAAATACACACTTCTTCCTCTATTCTTCATTACACATACATACACTTTACACACTACACAATCTTTTCAACATTTATTAAAAAAAAAATAATAAAATGGCATCGTGGGCCTCAGAGTCCTTGATTTTGGTTCCCTCCTTCTTATATAGAGGTGGGTGGGGCATTTTTCGGGGCGCTAGCCTTCGCCCCTACTTTGCTACCAAAAACAATCGCTAATAACAGACATACAATTAGATCAGGTATCGGAACAAAGTCGATTTGCACAATGTGGTCGTGTATAATGTTGATATTAACAAGTTATCGTAGTTCAAATTAGGTTAGGTTAGGTTAAATTGGATTACATTAGGTTATATTATGCCGGGGGTTAGGTTACGATTGGTTAAGTTAGATTACTAATTTTCATTGAAAACCTGAAATACGGTTTGACATCTAAAATTCAGGTACTTCCATAAAGTCGAACCTCGACATTATGAAAATCGAGTTGTTAATGATAAAGCAATGACTCGTCAGTGTTTACAAAATAATTACAACTTTTTTGTACAACAAAAAAAAAGGATTTTTATATTTATATATATATATATATATATATATATATATATATTATATATATATATATATTCTTTCGTAACATCCTAAATGGACACGTGACGGAGAGGAACTATATACAGCTTTTCTTGGGATCCGAAACAGTACTCCAAGAGCCGAAGACTTTCTGACCTGGTGTTCTATTACTAGGATACTCCTGCGGGGTTTAAATAAGAAATTACTTTTCTTACACAATATGATAATAATTATAAAGGTAAACATAGACTAATGTAGAAGTTTAAAGGTGTGCGGCCCGCGGGCCGCACATGACTGACGGGAAGGGTTAGTACACCAGTGAGAAGTACAATTCATCATCATTAAAAATAAAACAGTAATTTGGTTTATTATTTACAGAAAAATAAGATCAATCACACATTTCGTTAGTTTATATCGCATACTTTTCGGGTACGAATGATGGTCGGATCGGATGCATGGTTCATTCAAGAACAACATGTACCTCAAGCTTAACTTTCCTCTTTATGGTCGAAGAGACGCGTTTTACACTTTATTCCGCGAATCGGAGGGAATAAACAAAGAATAAAAGTTAAAGGGAATTATATTTGGGCCTTAATAGGAATAAAATAAAAATAAAATTACCAGTAAATAATTAGAAATTAAAAAGTTAAATATATTTTCTGTACAAAAAAAAAAAAAATTTGTCTTTTTATATTTTAAATAAGAAAATGGTTTTAAAATTCAAGGTAAGTTTTGAGAGTGCGCTTGAATAATTTTATGTATTTACGAAAGGAACCCTCTCTTACGACCGAGTTCTAAAATGGAGATTGCCGTGCATGGGTTAGACGGAGTTCCTTTCCAAGGTGGTGAGATGTAAGCTATTCACTTATTTTAATTATTAGAAATATATATCGTAAAATTATTATTAGTATTATTATCAAATGATAATTTTAATACTTGAAATTTGAATTTATAAAAAAATTAAGAGAGACCGTAAAATTTCTCCATACGCCAAAGGAGTCCTTGGAAAATTTATCCATACGCCAAAGGAGTCCTTGGAAAATTTATCAATACGCCAAAGGAGTCCTTGGAAAATTTATTCATACGCCAAAGGTGTCCTTGGAAAATTTGTCCATACGCCAAAGGTGTCCTTGGAAAATTTATCCATACGCCGAAGGAGTCCTTGGAAAATCTTCTTAATATTTTCTTAATATCTGCCAACATTTTATGCTGTAGCGCTTTGATATTATAGGAAAATACTACACTTTAATAAAGAAGTTAATTGAGTGCCGGATGCACAGTCATTTAAATTTTTGGTGATTTGTTGTTTTTCTGATTAGATTAGTCTCCCAACCAATTATGAATTTCCTGTGAATTTTTAATCATTCATTATTTTAGCTGTAGATAATATTAAACAATCTGTTTTACTTTACCAAAACATTATTGGCCAGAAATAATGAACAAAAACTAATTGTCTCTCTCTCTCTCTCTCTCTCTCTCTCTCCTCTCTCTCTCTCTCTATATATATATATATATATATATACTGTAATATATATATATATATATATATATAATATATATATATATATATATATATATATATTATATATATATATTGCCTCGCTTTCTTATAAAGGGAAGCAGTTTTGAGAGCGCTCGCCTTGGCCCTTTCTTCCTTTCTACATATATATATATATATATATATATATATATATATATATATATATATAATATATATATTATATATATATATGCTTTGTTCCTAAGTGAAGGTTTTTATTTTTAATAATGTACATGGCATATGCCCCATATTAATGTGTAGTTACATTTTTGCGTTCCAGGTGTCATCCTACGTAATAAATGGTCTTGGGCCTATACTTATGGGCACAAAATGGGTTAATAGGGCAACGGTTATAGAAACAGAGGTGATACAGATAATTAAATCATTTAAGAACACCTGTATATATATATATATATATATATATATATATATATATATATATATATATATATATATGGGAGGCGTATTTCATGTATTATGTGGAAAAATATGTGCGGAAATCTACATAAATTACATCGCCTTTAACAAAGGCGTTTATCAATTCATGTTCATATGCATTAATTTTCATGGCTGGATCATGGACACCTCAATAACTTTAATAATTTTAATTCCCATTACAATTATTGAAGACGTCCATTAATATGTATTGGGTATTAAGCTTCCCCTTTTTAGTTTTTAAGATATAATAAAATGTCACTTCCATGGCGATGTTATTCATTAAACTCCTTTTAATGGAATAATTAACATCAATTCAGCAATCGGAATTAAAACCCGAATCTTAATCTTAATTAGCCTTCCTGCTACACCCAGACACCAGGTGGCGCTGCGCGAAGTCGAACCAACCTTTCAGTATCCATCTGTTCCAATTAATCGCTTAAATCGAACGGGGCTTGTGTGTTCCATTCATTTAAAGCGTTCACTCTATGGTCAGCAACATAATTCAACGGCGCGCATGCGCAAATCTAACGTCTTGCGTAATATATTTTACGTTTTCACTCATTTATGAACTCATTCGTAACAGTAATTAATTACGCGCGATGATCGTTTTTACAGATGGACAATTTGTTCATTTAGACTTTGAAGGGAAACCGCAATGGGGTGTAATTAAGATAATTGTATCAGCTTTTTCAGGAATGTCCGATTTCTAAAATGGGTTATTCACTGAAGTCGGAATATATGTTTTTTGAATTTTTTAATTATTTTAATTATACGGTCTTAATTGATAACATTTAGTTATATAATTTTTTTTTATCATTATCATCATTATTATTATTATTATTATTATTATTATTATATAATTATGAACTTCCTGAAATAAAGGTTTTGATATAGTCCATGTTAGTAAAATGTTTTGAAAGTAACTACTGTTTATTAAACTGGCTCTGGCCATTTCTTTATTCATTGACAGTGCCAGCAATGAGTGCCACCATCAATAGTAAAGCTTCTTCATGAGAATTTCCTTCATTTCAGGCATCTTAAATCGGGTGACCAACCTTTTTATCAGTTGTGCCAAAGTAAAACAAAATAAGTGCAAAATGTCACACACACACACACACATACATATCTATTGAAATAATAAATATAGAATATAGAATATACTATACGATATAATGACATAATATAATATATAATCAAACTGTATAGTAAATTTATATATACAGTGTGTGTATATATATATAAAATAAATGGCAGTTGGCGCGCGTGTCGCAGATTGACCACTCCTGTATGTAGACTTCAATGTTTGATAAGAATAAAATAAAAAATTAGTGGGTATGCCTTAAAGTAAACATGAAGGTCATCGTGAAAACTGACCTTTAATTATTTTAACCACGTGACAGATCAGTTAAAGCTTTTGAATTTTAAGGCAATATTAGAGAAAAATAAAGCATATATGAAAATTGTATTAGAGATCTTTAGAACTAAGCCGCTATCCAAATAAGTGGTTAAGAACCAACCGCGGTTGCGGCGGGTATACGGGTAAGATTTTTTATTTATTGGGTGGGTAAACTATAATTATGGGCAAGACCACTTAAGTAACGAGTCGACGAGGACACACAACTTTTTTCCGGTGGTTTAAGTACTACAGCTGGTAAAGTTTTTCCTAGAGAGGGTGGGTACAGACGAGGTAGAGAAATTTCTACTCTTGAGAGCTCTATCATTATAATTAAAAAGCATTTACTCCTGTTATTAAAGTACAGTCAAAAAGCAAATAAGAAAGAGCGTTTATTAACTTTTTAAGTGCCCAGCGTTCACCCAAATGATTTATTCTGGTTACGACAGACGATTTCATTCAGTCTCAGAAAAGTACCCGGGGTATCAAAGGGTGAAGAGAAAAATAGATGAAATGTAATTATGATTTCCAAACGATTCAGTGTCACTTTTTTAATAATTTCTGACATGAATCACTGACAAAAACAACTTTCGCTAATTTCTGACATGAATCACTGACAAAACACAACTTTCGCTAATTTCTGACATGAATCACTGACAAAAAACAACTTTCGTTAATTTCTGACATGAATCACTGAAAAAAACAACTTTCGCTAATTTCTGACATGAAGCACTGACAAAAAACAACTTTCGCTAATTTCTGACATGAATCACTAACAAAAAACAACTTTCGCTGATTTCTGACATGAATCACTGACAAAAAACAACTTTCGCTAATTTCTGACATGAATCACTGACAAAAAAACAACTTTCGCTAATTTCTGACATGAATCACTGACAAAAAACAACTTTCGCTAATTTCTGACATGAATCACTGACAAAAAACAACTTTCGCTAATTTCTAACATGAATCACTGACAAAAAACAACTTTCGCTAATTTCTAACATGAATCACTGACAAAAAACAACTTTCGCTAATTTCTGACATGAATCACTGACAAAAAACAACTTTCGCTAATTTCTGACATGAATCACTGACAAAAAAACAACTTTCGCTAATTGCTGACATGAATCAGACAAAAAACAACTTTCGCTAATTTCTGACATGAATCACTGACAAAACACAACTTTCGCTAATTTCTGACATGAATCACTGACAAAAAACAACCTTCGCTAATTTCTGACATGAATCACTGACAAAAAACAACTTTCGCTAATTTCTGACATGAATCACTGACAAAAAACAACTTTCGCCATCTTAAGTGTTTCTACGATAATTGTATCATTTTGCGGAATCGTTCGGGATAGATACTTCGAAGTTCTTTGAAAAAATGAATTGCCAACCTTATATTGAATTTCACTTATTTTATATTATAGCATATCATTGATACATCTCTCTCTCTCTCTCTCTCTCTCTCTCTCTCTCTCTCTCTCTCCCTCTCTCTCTCTATTTTGCATGTTGTTGCGTGAGATAAAAATATAAGAAAAATAAACGTTTTGAAATAATCGCATTGCCTTTAATTCTTCGTTATTTTTCTTCTTCTGATTTATTTCTTGCGATCTTCCTACATTCCTCTATGCTTTATTTCTTCATTTGGGGCGTTTTGAAAGCGATAAATAGGCAAAGAGGGGCTCTGCCCCCTTTCCAAATCCACGCCTCTTACGTCTAAATGGAAACTAATAGCCTTTTCAATGACCCTCCATGAAATCTCTTCATATATATGTGTGTATATATATATATATATATATATATATATATAGAGAGAGAGAGAGAGAGAGAGAGAGAGAGAGAGAGAGAGAGAGAGAGAGAGAGAGAGAGAGAGAGATTGCTTTGTCATTTAGATTACATATTTAACATCAAATATCAAACATTTGTTGTGTGAATGGTTGCAATTCGCTATACTCAGTATTCTGCAAGTTCGTGTCGTGTCTACCGAATTCTTTCCATATAATTGGCCCAAGAAGTTCGACAGCATTTATGCAGCTTCTTGGTCTTCCTTCCAGTGTACGTACGTTAAACTGTAGGTCCCCATTCATGAAGACGTAGATGAAACTGTCACGAACATTAACTGTTTTATAACCAGGCCAAAACTATTGCAGTTAGATGAAAAGTTAAAAATTTTCTTCACATGATAGTTACAAATGTTGTATTATGCAAATTTGACTTAGAAAAAATACTGCTGATAGTGATTATTATTATTATTATTATTGTCGGACAGTTCGTCTTTAAATGTTGAGGGTTTATTAACATGAATATGTTATTACTAAACACAGTATAGTATATACGAGTAGTAACATATCTGTTACAATGAAAATATGACAGACGAGTTTCCAGTTAGTAAATACAGTATATATAATAATAACAGTTCAGTGACTTCAATCGTATGGCCAAAATGCCGGGATACAAATCTTAATGCTAATATGGAGATTCTGCTGGTATACGAATTAGCCTTTTACATGACCAAAACACTAAAACATCGAGTGTATAATTTATGGCTTATAATATGCATGAATACAGGCGCCATTATGGCACAGTCAAAACTGTAATAATCAAAGAAAGGCATTCTTGTTATCATTTGTGGTGTGTATCATTTATAAATTCATTTACAGGGTTTTGTATTGGATTTTGAATTATATATATAAAGAGAGAGAGAGAGAGAGAGAGAGAGAGAGAGAGAGAGACAGAGAGAGAGAGAAAAGTAAACTAAACTCAAGATTATTAAGTTTATCATCCGTAATTGTCAGTAAAATTCTTTTCCTTTATTTTTCTCTAAATATTTCGCGCCTAAATATTTAAGTTCTCTTGAACCAACCTTTTTTGGGGAACTTTTCATAAATTTGGTGAAGCAACCGATCCTTTCGAGTGCCTCCCGTTCTCATGGAAGACCTATCCAATAGCTTATTTTATTATCTTCGTTTGTGGGCTCACGAAGGGCCTAAACGGAAGGTTTCTCATAAAGATTTTGAAAGCTGTTTAGCGGATCTCGTTGTTAATGCGTTTTTCCGCCACCAGATGCCACTTTCCCACCGGGAGCCTCTGGTTGTCACGAAAGCGGGCGGTCACCGAAATTGCTTTGATTGCGTAGTTAGGGACGGCCTCTCTGCACATAAACATAACTTATATTATCGCGTTTTAATATTTAATTGTTAATATATTTTTAATTACATTTTCTACTAATGTTTTTAAGGGTTATTTTTAGGTCGGATCCTCAAACGTAAAAAAATATTAAAAAAACAAAAAACAAATATTTGTTATCTATTAAAAACGGAAAATTACATCTCATGTGGAAGTATAACAGCATTTAACCATGAAAATCGAATAGGAGCCAAAGAGAGGGTCTCGATCAACATTATTTCGCCTCGTTTTCTGATTGCATGTTAAGTGTTGATTGGACGAGATAAAACTGATCGACAAACAATCAAAAAGCGAAATCGAAAAATGCTTCTGAATTAGAACAAATTGTAATCATATTTTATATAAATGCTTTCGCAGCACCGTTTTTATCAATTGAACATACCTTTATATAATATACTATATATATATATATATATGAAAATTATTTCACGAAAGTAACACGTGAAAAATATTTATGATGAATAAAACCATGAAGGAAAGGAAACACAGAATGGTGCTCAAGCGCTTTCGTCTAATGACATCCTCAGGACGAAAGCGCTTGAGCACCATTCTGTGTCCTTTCCTTCGTGGTTTTATTCATCATATATATATATATATATATATATATATCACTTAATCAGAAGAATGAAAAACGTGACTATTATCAACGTCTAGTCCAAATATATATATATATACAGACTATAGAATTTCGTAAAGGCATTCATGCTAAAATAAAAAAAACTTATTTGACTTAGGAGTGAGTATACGACTACGCACAACGCTCATGTCCCCTTTATAATACATAAATAAATGTGCAGTTCTAACAACAGACCAGACAACATTCTTTGAGAGTGGACAGACTTTCTTACGTATATCACCAACGATATAAGAATTTTTTAGCCCCAATTTTTTTATTTTTTTTTTTAAGAAATGTATCCCTACATTAGAAATCAGATAAGGCGCGATGAGTAATGTTTTAAACTAAGTTTTAAACTAACAAATAGTGACATTATATCGTTTACTCATCTTAGTAAAATGCGATTGGCAGAGTCGAAAATGTAACTTCCGTATTGAGAGATTTAATCGGCCCTTTTCATCTCTACTTATCTGGATATATGATTTAATTTCTGAGTGCTACGTACTCCAAAGGTTACTGACGAGATCTCTGCACGAGTTTACTGAAATGGTTCCAAAACTGTGTGAAGAGGGAAAGAGGTCTTCCGTTATTCACCTGAATAAATTCTGTATAGAAAATTAGTGGATTTTGTGGGTTAAAACAAATTTTTTAAATATTTGAGAATTCTATTTGATAAAGTGTCCGTGGGCCATTAACACACTTCCCAAAGTACGGTTGTACTCGTTCAAAGGACTTCATGAAACCATTTTAGAATAAATACATTTTAGAATAAATACAAGCTTACATATTCGTAAACAAGAGGCATTGTTAAAATTACAAACATTTATAATTTAGTAGTGTACCGACTAATCGGCATCGGCACCGGCAGAATCGACCATTTTGAGGGCATCGGCATCGGCCAAATTTAGCCGATTCTCTCACCGATTCTTTGATATTTTAAAATTTTCATTACAAAACAGAATCTATATTCATAGAAAATTTAAGAAAAAATTCACTGTTTATGATAATTTATATTAATTTCAAAGTGTAATTATATAAAAATATTTCACATTCACGAAAAAGGCAAAGCTTAATAAGTTAAGTTGGCCATAAATTTACATTTTCTCTAACTAGCTAATCTCTAAATATTATAAACTTTTGTAATCTCCTGCTCTATATTAATAATAATAATAATTCTATATTAAGTTGTATTTTATAATTTATATATTAAACCATCTTATTATGTTGACTTTATTTTAAGTATTTTATAAACTCAAATTATATATCCATTTTTTTTTTTTTATTCAAATTGGCCACCAGGGACTTGAAATTTTAATGAAAACTTTTGTTGTTGTTTACAATGTTGAAGAAAGAAAGTACCTTCAACATAAGGAAAAAAAATTACTTTAAATATTGGTATTCAATTTTGTGAAACTAAAATAAAATTATTTTATTGAGTGATAAAACTTTTTGACATAATTTTAGCTATGGTATATGAGTAACAAATTCTGGTACTGTAAATTGTGGAGTGAGCTAAGAAAAAGTATTTAAACAAATTTGAAATGTAAAAATATGACAATTGAAAGTTTTCACATTAGATTAAGTAAAACTTCTGAAGGGAAATTTTTTTTTAAATATAAGCAAGGAATCGGTATCGGCTAAATTTTGGAATCGGTACATCACTAATTTATATACGCAGTTACGAATTATTTCAGTAATTGAATAATAAATGTGAAAATTAACATCAAAATAACCACCTAACACGCAAAACAGCGACAAGAACAGTAACATGTCTGTTAATGTTACAGTTATTACAAATTCTTTAAACAATACAACTGCCCTAACCATGCGTAAATTATTTATCTATGTATCTTGCTCCCGAAGAATCATGCACCAGGACTGATAATTTATAATGACTAGGGGTGTCTGCGAGACAAACTAAAATTATCACACAATAAATTGAATATAAATATGGGTGTTCTTTTGACTAGACTAACACCAGGACTGATTGTTACTTCCAGTGGTTATTTTCAGTAGTTACTTTCAATGGTGATGAACCACGTACGAAAGTTTTGCCAATACTTTGACCCCTATTTCCTTGGCAATGCTGCTGCGAACTGCTCGTACCCTGAAATGGGCATATGGGTGGAATAGTGCTCTATGTAAAAAGATGTTTAACTATTCATACTTCCACTTAAACTATGAATGTATCAATATACTCTCTCTCTCTCTCTCTCTCTCTCTCTCTCTCTCTCTTCTCTCTCTCTCTCTCTCTTCTCAATTGAATTTGTGATGAACTTTTAATAAAAAGTTGATAATAAAAATAAAAAATACATAATAAAAATGAGAATTTTTAACATTTATAGACGCTGTTTATTACTTTGAGTTTTAAAGAATTAAAAAAATGAAAACACCAAAATTAGCGTTTCATAGAAAATTCCAAATTTTCATCAAGTTTTCGTCCGACAAAACGTCCCGACTTCGTTCCTTGCTGTTGGTATCTACGGCTGAGCGTCGTCCTCGAAGTAACCATGACGACGTATTTTGTAGGGTCGAAGCGTGAGGGAGGGGCGGTCCAATAACTCTGATAAACAAAAGTGCCGATACGGTTTTCGTCATCAACGAAGCTCTGGCCGGGCTGACGATGAGATTCATTTGCGAAAATCCTCGTTCACATTCACTTGAAGAAATGGGAACAGTATTCAGAGCGCGTTTCAAATGCAGCAATTTTTCCGAAAACGTCTTTTCGGTCAGATACTCACGAAATCCGCGAATCGTATCTATTTCGTATAGTTGAAGTCTGATCGACAAATATCTATCTAACTTCCATCTCGTCAAATATCAATTGAGCGTTAATGTTTTCAGGTGAAACAAAAAAAGGTGCCGGTACGCCGTACCGGCCGGCGTGTACCGTCACAAAAAAACACATATATATATATATATATATATATATATATATATATACCACTTATTAAACCTGATTAATTATATAGGAATTATTTTAATTTTTCTGTTTTTGCAAATTTCAATATAAATTTTAAAAAATGAAATAAAATTGTAAGATTTTTACCACATTTATTCGAAGTAAATCTTCGGTCTCTTTATGTGATAAGAATTTCTATAAACAAGAAAAAAAAAAAACTTATTTTCAGATACGATTTAGTCCAGTTGGAAAATCGACTCTTTCAAACGATTTGAGAGCTATTGGCGCGTTCTCCGATTTGCGAATTCAAACCTCTCTGTACAGTATCTTTTATCTTCTTTTCAACGTTTCATTGTAACGTAAGCTTATTGGCTCGAATGTGACGTTTCATGGGAATCACCATATGAGGCTAATCTAGTCCAACTCACGCGTTTAAGTCCCCCAAAGACGCCAAAACAGATTTCGAATTATCGCCTCATTGCGTCTATCCAGGGCCAGAGAAACGCGCTCGGGTAGGCCCTAATTGTTGTTTGCGCGAAAATAAATCCACGATGAGAAGATACGATAATCTCGGGATATTTTTTTTTTATACAATAACGATATTTAAAATTTAAAAATAAACACGTATTTAGAAGCTAAGAAGTGAAAAATAAGCTTTAAGTGTTGTCAATTTCGTTCGGAAATTAAGTATATATATATATATATGGCTACGTCGTGACTGTCATTGGATTATTTCCCTTAAGTTAAGCCCAGTGGATCTATGAATATAGTTGGATGGGTTCTGCGTTCAGATGATGGAGTGACTCGTGGTTCTAATTTTATGCTAAGCTTCAAGTGCCTTGTCACAAACCAATATTATTGGATTTCTTCAAAATCGAAGCGAGGCTTCAAATATATCGCGTTGTGATTTGGGTTCTTTGTGATATTAATGTGTTTCAACGAAGTTTTCTCACATTCCGTAAATTCGCCCTTAGACTATCCTTCTGTCATAAAAAAATACATTAAATACAGTACGTATTTCAGCTGTTGCTTTATCTGATTTCACTCCTGCAAAATGGAGAGAATATACCATTTTTTTTCGATACTTTTAGATACTTTTAGATACTTTCTAGATAATTTGTAGATACTTTTAGATATCTTGCGAGTTTTGAACACTGAATATACTTTAATTTGCTATTTCCGGATTCTTCAACAGTCGCTTTTCTGTACTTTTTATTAAAGGTAATGTTATGCCGCAGTTGTCAAACAATTGCTTTGCAGGGAATGACTGCTCGGTTTCACTCGTTTTCATATTTAAACGATTCTTCAACTTTTCTCATCTTAGTATCGTCATCTTTTGTCGTGATTCTTTTGTATCTTCGAGAAACAGAAGTTTCCGAAATATAGAATCAATCTCTTCTAATGTTTTTAATTTTTTTTTCTGGCTGGATTGCCAGTGCATGTCCACCAAAAAGGTGTCAATAACTCCATTAATTGCCATGTTTGTTTGAATTTATTGGATACCTATTGCCAGTGACTAGATCTGTTTGTCGTAAATGAGTTAATTTTGAAACTGATTCTTCCGTTCGAATCTTGTCCAGATTCGACTGGCAAAGTTTCAAAGATCTACGGCTGTTCCTTTTTGAGTATTTTTCTTGGAATTCCATGCAGTTGAATTGCAATGTCAGAATTAATATCTGTCTCTGTGATGACATTACCTAATAACGCATTTGTTACAGTTCCATGAATAGCATTTTCAATAGGCAGAGGTGTAAATTCTTTCTATCTTAGTCATTCTATTACCAAACCCACTCGAGTCTGCAGCTATGGCAATCGAATAACAGAATCTACGATTGATAATATATTTGTAAATAGCAATGCCCTCGTGAATTCTGGAATTATAACCACTAACATCAGTGATCATTTTCCTACTTACGCTATATTCAATAACATTGTTCAGGCTGCGGACAAAACAACTATTGATTATAGAATATTCTCAGAGGTTAACAAAAGAAAATTTATTGGGGCTGTAGAAAATACTCGACTTAACTGTGACGAACCTTTAAATGACCCAGATCATATGTTTCAGTTCTTCTATGACACCTTATTCCATATTTTTAATATTTGCTTTCCTTTAAAGAAAAAAACAGTTTCGCCCAAAAGTGTCGCAAATCCATGGATCACTCCAGGAATTACCACTTCATTAAAGAACAGAGATAAATTATTCAAATTGCAATTGCAGAGCAAAATTCCTAAAATACAATATACTTAATACAGAAACAAATTAATTAAATTAATCAAAATTGCAAAATATAACTATTATAACAATCAATTTTCCAAACATAAAGGAGACATGAAAAACACTTGGACAACCATAAACAATCTTCTTGGAAAACAAATTAAGAAAAATTCAATAGAGAAATTAAATGTTGATAATAAAGAAATTACTGATGATACTGCTATTGCAGACTCTTTAAATGCACATTTTACTTCAATAGCGGATAAGCTTCGCTCACAATTAAAAAATAATGATCACTCACCTCTAGAATATATGCCACCCAGCCCACTAAATTCATTTTCTTTTGTTCCTGCTACCTCTACTGAGGTCCAGAATATTATTGGTAAATTAAAAAATACAAAAAAATAACATTCATAATATTCCTGTACCTATACTGAAACTTGTTAAAGATAAGATATCTGTAACTTTGGCTAAAATTATCAATCAAAGTATTTCCAGAGGAATATTCCCATCAATGCTAAAAACTGGTTGTATAACCCCTTTTTAAAGGGGGTGATCCTACGCTAGCAACAAATTACAGGCCGGTGTGTTCATTATCTGTGTTCAGCAAAGTTTTTGAAAAAAATTGTAAAAAGTAGAATGCAGCGATATTTAGAATCCTACAATTTATTATCTCCAAATCAATATGGCTTCCGTAATAATAAAACAACGGAAATGGCATTTTAAATCTTATAGAAAATGTAAATATAGCTAAGGAGAACAAAGAAATAATGATATCAATATTTATGGATTTGAGTAAGGCGTTTGATGTAATAGACCATAATATTTTACTTAATAAATTATATTGTTACGGCTTTAGAGGAGCAATCAGTGATTGATTTAAAAGTTATTTGTCCACTAGATATCATTTTGTATCAGTAAATAAGGTTTGCTCAACTAAAGCGCTTGTCAAACATGGTGTGCCACAGGGCTCAGTTCTGGGTCCACTGTTATTTTTATTATATATAAATGACCTTCCACGTTCATCTGATATAATATATGAACTTCATAATGTTTGCGGATGATACAACTCTCTCTTTTTCTTGCAAAGATGTTAATACAGCTAAGAATATATTTCATTCAGAATTCATCAGTGTAATGAAATGGTTGACCACCAATAAACTCTTCCTAAATACCAGTAAAACAAATTTCATGATTTTTACTAATAAAAGAAATGTATATCTTGATGAACTTAATGTTTATGAAATCGCCATAAAGGCGTGTACTGTAACAAAATTTCTTGGTGTAATGCTAGATAAGAATTTGCAATGGAGTGATCATGTAAATTATATCGCGAAAAAGATTTCAAGGAGCGTTGCTATAATGTTTGAACTTAGAAATGTAGTCCCTAAACAAGTTTTATTGACTCTTTATCATACTTTTGTTCTTCCTTATATAACATATTGAACCCTTGTTTGGGGAAACTCCGCTAACAACGCATTAAATGGTATCTTTGTCATCCAAAAACGAGCAATAAGGTTATTATCTGATGCTGATTTCCTTGATCACTCTCGTGCATTATTTAAAGAGCTAAACCTACTAAAGCTCAACGATATAACCAAACTGGCACATTTTATTTTTATTTATGAGTATAAGAACAAAATCATTAATTTGCAATGGGTAAATAGATATTTTGTAACTCATCAAGAAATCCACTCGTATCAGACCAGAAATAATCAAAGCTTGTTATACCTCAATTTAGATTGTCTTCATCTCAAAAACTACCCATTTTCATTGGATTGAAACTATGGAATGACTTGCATGCCGATATAAAAATATTGTGAATGTAAATTTGTTTAAAACCAAGTTGAAATCCCGATTAATAATGGCATACTAACAAAAATCTAGGATTAATGTCCACTAATATTGTTTAATATTGTTTAATATTGTTTAATATTGTAATAGTTTTAACTATTAATAATACTTATTTACTTATTTATTTATTATTATAAATTTATAACCAACTAGCTGCTTATTTTTAATAAGAGCCCAGTAAAGCCTAAAGCTTAAGGGCCAAATTAAATACAATAAATAGTCGAGCTTCACAATTATACATGTCATTGTAAATTGAAAAAATTTATTTATGTTATTAGTATTAATAAAGGCTATTCTATCTATCTATCTATCTATCTAACGAAGTAACCATACTTAAGTAACTTTTTCGGGACCAACTTTTTAAAAAGTACTTCTATCTTTAAATACTTTTACTCTTACTTAAATACATTTCAAGAGAAAATATTGTACTTTTACCCTACTACATTTCTCTCAATACCTTTCGTTACTTTCCCCAAACATTCTAGAAACTCGTATGTTTGAAGCAACCAATCAGAGGACACAGGACACGCGGGCATTTAAATTAGCCAATCACTCACGTTCTGCTATCTTTATCGTCCGCCGGTTGAAGTTATATATTTGTTTTTTCATTACCTAATAAATATAGTTAGTAGATATCTTATCGTTGTTACAAAGTGAGGTTCATCATTATCGACATTACGTTTGAGATGCTACGTTTTACTTTTGCTACTTGAGTACGTATTAAATCAGATATTTTTTAAGTACAGTACCATTTCAGGAATGGTACTTTACTTGAACTTAAGTACATTTTTGTCAAAGTAGCAGTACCTTAACTTAACAAATGTAGATACTTTTTACACCTCTGTCAATAGGTAATAAGTTTACGGCACGCAAAACTATAAATAAATTTCGGATTAGTTAAAGTTTTAGAAATTATGATAAGAAATTATGATTTATTTATTTACTTATTTTTAGTGGTTGCTCTCTCCTTCAGTGAATTTCGAGATTATTTTCATGTTCGCTTGAATGTTTTTTGTTTCTTTCGCGTCTTTCACTGTATTCCATGACTTGTCTATTATATCTATTTTTACGGGTATCTTTAGATTTTTTCTTTTTGAAGCACCCTGTTATGAAATTCTGTGGGCGCATTTGAACCACAAACCAATTATTTATGTATCCATATGAATTCATTGTATGTGAAATGCCATGTTCATTACAAATCTTGCAAGATCGAAGTCTAACTTCCCGAGCAGTGTCTTCTGTGTTTGTTCACATCCGAAATATCCAACTTAAAATACTCTAGCCACGTCCCAGCAGGTTTTAGAAGAACTTAAGATCTGACTAAATTTTTAACCCATTTTCGTTGGATTTTGATGAATCAAAAACGTTGATTGAAGTTAAGAAATTAAGAAGTTAAGAAGCTGAAGTTTTTAATAACTTTTTAATGAATTGGAAATGGTACATGAAGCGTGCCCACAAAAGCTAAGCTATTCGACGTGACCGTAGCCTGCGTTGGCCTACGTATATGCCTACTGTACCTGACAAACGCAAAACAGCAAGCGACATTTAGATATCATTTCCATCGTCGATTGTTTGCTGTTATTTTTTCCCTTAGATTGGGTCCGGAATCCCAGCTGAGCCTCGGACGGCCAAGCTCTGAAGGGATAACCTTAACTTATAGTCTAAGTTAAGCTAGACTAAAACAGACTCTAGGGACCTGGGGGTCCTATTCGGTCCTACCTAAAGGTTGTCGACTCGATGTGGGCCTACTTTAGTCCTCAGTTAGCATAAATAAAAAAGAAGGGGCACTATTTGTGGTCTTCTTTCTAAACCTTGCAACAACAACACAACCTGCGCCATTGTACGATGCAACAATTCTGTATCTAAACAACCAAACTGAATTGCAAGAAAGCTCTCTATAAGACCACGCCCTATCAGTGGCACTTTTTAACCAAAGAGTAGAAAGGATGCTGCCATCACCAAAAATGATGACATAAGAAGCAAAATGAGTTGGCTTTAAAATAAATTACTTTTTCACTAACGTACAATTATGAGTCATCGTATTGCTTTGAGTTAACAATGGCTCTTTCTCTTCTAGATTTTCAAACATTTACTGTCATGTGACAGTCATTTTCGAGCTCCAATATGCACATTTGAACAAAGTTTATTTTAAATGTGAAACTAGAGTAATTGTAACTTACAAAGTTACAAGTTACTGTACTTAGGAAAAGTAAGCGATTTAAGATATTAATTACTCTCTTTCGAGAGTAATTCAGTTACTTGTCAAGTTACTGAAAAAGTAAATTCCACAGTTTTTCAATTATTTCATATGTTTATTTACTATTACTTATTCAGACTATAGTGGATTTAATTTTCCCAAAAGAGTTCCTTGTTCCATGTACGGTCTGTGTGTAACATATATATATTAGTGGTGGACTGATATCCGCATCATTTTTAACATCCGCATCCGCACTTCTGACTGCGGATGTTATGCGGATATTACCTCTAATAAATTATGCAATTTACAATTAAATTAGCTTATAAAGTAGCTTATAAGGCCCAGTCATGCACATTTCATGTAAAGTATTAATTATTAATGAACAAACAAATATATAAACCTCAAAATATAAAGAGCTGGTAACACAGAAAATTGAATGAAACTTGTTTCATTGAATTTTCTGTGGCTCAAACTCTTGAGAAAGTTATTATTTTTATCATAATGAAAACATTAATATTAATTTTAATTCTTATGCATTGCCTGCCATAATAGTAATATCACGAAATTTGAAAAATTGTCATATATTCATAATTCTATATTATATTGATAGATTAACTAAATATCCGCATCCGCGGATATTGAAATTAAAGATCCGCATCCGCAGATGTTGAAAAACTGACATCCGGTCATGCGGATCTTTCATTTCAATATCCGCGGATGCGGATATTTAGTTAATCTATCAATATAATATAGAATTATGAATATATGACATAATTTTTCAAATTTCGTGATATTACTATTATGGCAGGCAATGCATAAGAATTAAAATTAATATTAATGTTTTCATTATGATAAAAATAATAACTTTCTCAAGAGTTTGAGCCACAGAAAATTCAATGAAACAAGTTTCATTCAATTTTCTGTGTTACCACGTATTTATATTTTGAGTTTTATATATTTGTTTGTTCATTAATATATAATTAATACTTTAAATGAAATGTGCATGACTGGGCCTTATAAGCTACTTTATAAGTTAATTTAATTGCAAATTGCATAATTTATTAGAGGTAATATCCGCATAACATCCGCAGTCAGAAGTGCGGATGTTAAAAATTATGCGGATGCGGATATCCGGTCAACCACTAATATATATACTATATATATATATATTGGTGGTGGTGTAGTTCTTAGCATCACTGACTACAAATCAACCGGCTCCGGATTCGAGTCTTAGTACTCCGGGTTCGATTCTTAGTGAAAGCAGGTGGCGTGTAGCGTTCAGCTTACATAACAATAGGTTGCTAGATAAATGGGTACACTAGGTGGGTGTTAGAAAATGTAAAGAGGAAGAGCCATTGTTGTCCCAAAGCGATATGATGACTAAGGTAATTAATGCAACATTGCTTGTATATACAGCATTAAGTTAAGGTGTATATATATATATATATATATATATATATATATATATATATATATATATATATATATATATATATATATATATATATGAAAATTAAAATCAAAATGAAAAGGTTTATTGGCAGACGATAGTCCATATGACAAATATTATTAATACAATGACAGTTCACATACTAAGGATAAAAATATATACAATTGATTAGAAATAATACAGTAATGTCAGAGTTAAGTGGAGTTACAGACAGACGTTTTTGTACCAAGAAGTCCATACCTTAGAGGATAAACGCAGGGCCGTTTCCTGGCATAAGCAGACTAAGCGGCCGCTTATGGCCCCGCTGCTACTAGGGGGCCCCTAGACAGGCTCCCAGCTCATAGCTCACTGGGCAAGAATAGGAATATAGCTGAAGTTATTATTAATATTATTGTTATTATTATTATTATCATTATTATTATTATTATTATTATTATTATTATTATTATTATCATCATTATTACCATCATTATTATTATTTAGCAGATTAGTTGTGGTTAACTGGATGTGACTTCGTGCATCTTGGAAAATGAAACGACATTATCCATCAGAAGCTGAAAAACGGAAAAAGAAGAAAATAGAGGAGGAGAAGCTTTCCAGTAGCACAGGTGAGATGTGCCACTTGTATATTCTTATGATTACAGTTCAGGCAACTAGGTTAGGTAGACCATCAAGCTAAGCAAGTGCTCAGGAATCGTGTAGCGTAAGCTAGTCTCTGTAATATTTATAATATTTCGAAATGTGAAATTTAATGGATCACATCACCTTAAATTCTGTTCACACATCAATTACACTGGGTAACAAAATTTGAAAAAATTTCTGTTTATTGTGATTTTTCTGTCGTTTCTTAATGATTTCGGGGCGCTGATTCCAAAAATGATATTGGTTTTGCTCTATCATCAACTGTTTCAAAAATATAGGTTATCACACTTTTCATATAGCAAAGTATATAAAGAAAGCTAACATAAATATTTTCTGAAAATAAAAACACTATTGGAAATTAATGTTTATTGAGCCAAAATTGTTTGACAAACCCAAAATGGTGCAAAGGATATAATATATATCATGAGAAGAACCGATAAGAGAATAACAAGCCTCGTTATGCAGTGTGCGTTCCTTAAAAATGCACTGAAGAACGCGACTTCCGCGTATGAACACTCTTATCCTTTCTGATCAGCGACCATACTTAGTCTCCCATCATGGAAGCATCCCAATGGCCCTGGTACCTTTTCTCCATCGTTTGAATATCTTGATGGAATCTTTCGCCATGTTCTTCACTCACATCGCCCAGGTTATCACGAAAAAAGTCTAGATGTGAATGCAGATAGTGTAATTTTAAAGACATACGGCACCCCATTTTGCCATAGCACTTAATCAAGTTTGATACTAACTCCTTATAGTTTGGTGCTTTATGGTTGCCTAAAAACCCACGAACCACATCAGAAAGCACACCAAGCCTCTTTTTCGATCGGTCATCTTGGCTTCAAGGTTCTTTGAATTCAACAGCGCCTTGACTTGTGGTCCTACAAGATGCCAGCCTTGACTTTGGCCTCAGAGAGTTTAGGGAACATGACCCGAATCTGTTGGAAAACTTCCCCTCCAAAATCTAACGCAGTTACAAACTGCTTAATTAGACCCAACTTAATATGGAGAGGTGGTAGCAGAACTATGTCAGGCTTCACGAGAGGTTCCCTGAGTACATTGCACTTTCTTGGTTGCAGTCCTTCACATGGAGGCCACTGAACTGTTTTATACTGCTCAGTTGAAGCCCTGCTATCCCACAGGCAAAGAAAACATGAATATTTAGTAAACCCTCCTTGTAAACCTAACAGGAAACCAATCATTTTGAAATCACCACACACGTCCCAGTTATATTGTTCATACCTGATTTGAGTGAGCAGTTGTTTGACATTTTCATAGTCCTCTTTCATTTGAACAGAATGTGCAACTGGTATAGATGGATATTTGTTCCCATTGTGGAGTAGAACAGCTTTTAAACTCCGAGTTGAACTGTCAATAAACAGGCGCCACTCTGAGGGTATATGTGTTAACCCAATAGCTGTGAATAGACCATTAACCTCGCTGCAATAACAGAGAGAGCCATTGACATCGTAGAACCTTGCAAACTCTTCGGTATACAGTGCTCTTGCAGTCTTTTCCAAGCAAATTCCACTCTTTGAGTCTGGAGGTCAGAAGCTCAGACCCAAATCTCCAATTAAGTCGTCCAATTCCCTCTGATTTGGAAAGTGAGGGTTTGTACTGAAAGTTACTGTATATTCTTCATCATGACTGTCCTCACCAGCCGACATCTCAGCTGAGCTAGCTGCATCCTCATTTTCAACCTGCAAAGCAAAGAAACAAAATATAGGCATAGCTATATATGTAGAAGAGCATCAGCCCTAAGAAAAATCGACACATAATGACCCACAGTCTGTAAATACAGAAGGTAAAGTAATGGATAGATACCTGTTCTGGTGGACGTGGTATTGGAAGACCTTCGCCATGTGGTACAGGAGCTATGGACGACGCTATGCTTGGATACTGAAGAGTCTGCCTTCCTTTAACTTTCCTGTACTTAGAAACATCTACCATGCAGTAGTAGCAATCGTCGTGGCTCTTTGGTTCTCTCCATATTCTGGGTACCGCAAAGGGCATTGCCTTGCGTACTCCCCGCAGCCACCCTTCAAGTGTGGAGCGGCAGCTTCCACAGATCACATGGGGTGCCCAGGGCTTATCTTGGTCACCCATAGGCATACCAAAATAGAGTCGATACGCGATCCAGAACTTGGTGCCTTTCACAATCTTGTGCGATACTTGCTTGGGGCCTATGTAATACCCACAAACGTAGCAGAATATATTCGGCGAGTGTTTACAAGCTCTAGTTGCCATTCTCTTTACCAAACTGTACTACATTAAGCATAACCTGCAGATATAGAGAGAAGAGTTATTAAATCTGCAACAGATTACAGATTCCAGAAAAAAGATGTATTCACAACACTGAAATAATGTTCGCAATAAAAAAGGATCGATAACACTCAAATCGTCAGCACAGAGAAGCACAGAAACACAGTACCTCAGTGCTGGTAACCATCAAACAAACAACCTGCTTTCTTTGTGTGCTCACACTTACTGACTTCTCAGACTCTGCGCTCTTCTTTATATAGCACAGTGGAAGTTTCGTGCAATTTCTAGAGCAAGAAACTGTCAATGAACATCCGAATTGTTCTCAACAATTCCTGATTATTCTGATATTGCTGCGCCCATAACAACATTATACTGGTAAAACACGAAAAATTAATTATCTCTGAAACCATTGATGATACACACAAACCAAGGCCAGATTTGGACTCAGCGCCCACAAATGCATATAAAAACATAAAAAATTCTATATAAACAGAATCAGTGTTACACAGTGTTATCAAACAAGATAAGAAAGAGTATTTTAGCAAAAATTAACAGAATATGTAATGTTAGGTTTTCTCAGGAGCACTACTGAAATATTTGGAAAAACCATCTTCAGCAAAGCCTGATGAGCATCATGAGCCAACAGCAGGACCATCCTCTATGCAACCTCAAACACCAGTAGAAGTAGAGCCTGATGCAGGGCCGCATTTACGGGGTGGCGCACCGGGAAAATGTCCAAGGCCCCGCGCCCGATGGGCCCCGCAAATTTCAATTGAAAAAAATTAAACGTCACGTATTTGCTATCTGCGACGAGTTTTACTTTTTCCGGCAGGCGGCATGGCATCAAGCATTCTAATATCCGCTTTGATGGTGTTTAATTTGTTGTTCTTGTTACTGTTACTCATTTCTAATGTTGTTACTAACGTACTTCTTGTTGTTTCTGTTGCAGATTCATGATTTATGTTCTTATTGTTGGCAGTGTAATACGTGAAAACATGGAAACGAGCCGTGACCGAGATCGAAGGAGGAAATATAAACCCGGTAGTGAAAAGCTTAAGGATAAGAAGCGCAGAGAAGAGTTTCTTGCGACGGTGCCGAAACTGACTAATTGGATTAAATCATCAGCAACTAAGTCAGCCCCTTCAGCAGGCCCACCAGCTGCCTCCGCTACTTCAGCAGCTCGTTTTCAGAAGACGCGTCTACGTCAGTGCGTTCAGCAAGCCCAGCAGCTGCATTTTCAGGAGACTCGTCTACGTCAACCCCTTCAGCAGGCCCACCAGTTGCCTCCTCTACATCAGCAGCTGCGTCTTCAGAAGACCCGTCTACGTCAGTGCGTTCAGCAGGCCCACCAGCTTCAGGACATGCAATTAATGACATTGGTTTGTGGCCACAAGTGCTGACCGATGACTTTAGAGAGTTCTGGATAGAGCGGGGAACATCAGAGTGCCGAAATTATGACAGCGACTTCAGTAACTCTTCAACTACTGAAAGTGGTACAACACGCCGATGTACGAAGACATTATTTGTTAAGAAACATAGCCTGACGAATGAAAGGATTGAGGTGTCATGGCTGTGCTATTCTGAGTCCACAGGCTGTGTTTATTGTTTGGTCTGTAAATTAATGTCGAGGGCGGACAGCAAGTTCACAATCGGGTTCAACGACTGGAAGCATGGTAGACAATCGGTCGAAGCACACGGAAAATGTGAGTAACATATGGAGTCGATGAGATATTTGTTGGTTAGAAAGTCTGTCTCCGGCCGTGTTGATTCGAAACTGGTGAACCAGTTTGAAAAGGAGTGCAAATACTGGCAGAAAGTTTTGCGGCGCTGTGTCGACGTTATCAAGTATATCACGTCACGAGGACTAGCAATTCGTGGACATGACTCCCGTTTAGGTTCACCAAACAACGGCAACTATTACGGAATTTTGGAACTTTTAAGTAAGTATGACAGTTTTCTAGCTGCGCATATAAGCGAGTATGCCAACAAAGGTAGCGGACACACCTCGTATCTCTCTCATTTCATTTGCGAGGAACTTATACTGTTGATGGCCGATAAAGTACTTCAGACGATTATCCGAGAAATCCAGCAGTCAAAATACTACTCCCTATCCGTCGACTCTACGCCTGATGTTTCCTAAACCGATCAACTGTGCTTTACTGTCCGATATGTGGTTGAGTCTGGGTCCGTCGAGCGATTTCTACAGTTCATACCTATGAACACACATACAGGGAAAGGAATCGCCGACGCCGACGTGGTCCTCAACTTTCTGGAGACGCATGGCATTCGAATTGGATACTGCAGAGGACAGTCTTATGATAACGCAAGCAATATGACAGGGAAATACAACAGCGTAAAAAGCCACATCAAGTCAAAATCTCCGCATGCTGAGTTTGTGCCATGCATGTGCCACTCACTAAATCTTGTGGGTAAATCAGCAGTGGACAGTTGCACAGCAGCCGTTGAATTGTTTATGCTCATTCATAATGGCTACACGTTTCTCGTCTCCTCGACATACCGGTGGCATCGACATGTAGAGGTTCTCGATAGTAGTTCCCGTAGTGAGAAACTAAAGGTCGATAAAGGTCTCTCCGATACCTGCTGGTCAGCCAGATCAGATGCCGTCCAATCTTTAACCGAAGGCTACGCCGAGAATATCGTGGTACTGGATGAGCTAGCAGCAGCTACCAGCCAAACTGCAGAAGCCAGGGGATTGTCTAAACAGCTTCAACAACTCGAAACAGCCATTTTATTGGTTTTATGGAACACTATTCTCGAACGATTTCAAAAAACGAATGCATCTCTGCAAAAACAAGTAATGTCGTTAGACTCAGCCACCCTCTTGCTGAAATTACTACTGCAATTTGTTGAAGATCTCAGATCAAGATTTGATGAATTCGAGGACCAGGGCATCGGAAAGTGTGGTCATCGAGTATACAAGGAATCGACTCAACGCACAAAGAGAAAGCGCCATCACGAAATCGGAACTGCCGAAGATACGAACCTGACACCAAGAGATTCATTTCGGACCACTGCATTTCTACCGATAATTGGTAAACTGTGTACCACTCTGAACACTCGTCTAGAAGCGTACGCTGTCCTGCAGAAAAGATTTGGATTTTTGTATTTCCTTCTAGTCCTGGACATCGACAGTCTTCGACGGTCAGCTGAACATCTAGTAGAATGCTATCCGGCTGATCTGGAGAAAGAGCTGGTAACAGTTGTGCAGTTCGCTGCCCTAATGAAACTCACCGAAAGTGAAACAGAATCCCAGACGGAACGTGAAGACATGTGCAACAGATTTTATCGGCATATGAACACAAGCGAACTGAAAGGAACATTCCCAAACATGGAAATAGCAATGAGAATATACCTGTGTATGTTTGTCACGAACTGTTCTGGTGAACGTTCATTCTCGAAACTCAAACTGATCAAAAATTACCTTCGCTCCACAATGGGCCAGGAGCGCCTTTCGTCCCTGGCGCTGTTGAGTATAGAGCATGAGGTGTTGTAGTCGGTGAGTTTCGAGGACACAATCACGCAGTTTTCCAAACAAAAAGCCAGGAAGCGTCCTATGTAATATTCATTACAAATCTACACTCTATCTACAGTACAGTAAGCTATACAGTTTAGCTGTTTATTAAGTGCATTACAACTGTGTAGCTGTTTATTAAGTGTATTACAATAACTGTGTAGATGTTTATTAAGTGCATTACAACTGTGTAGCCTTAGCCTACTAGTGTAGCTGTATACAATGTATGTGTACATAGTTAAGTTATAGTCTTTAATATCACATTAATAAGCCGAATAGCTTCCGCATGTGTTTTGTGTGTGTTAAAAAAATATATCTGTTATGTGCATTACAAAATATTGTCATTCATTAACACACTAAAATAATACATCCCGAGAAATAGTTTGCCCAAGGCCCCGCACACTGTAAATGCGCCCCTGGCCTGATAAACCAACAAGTGGCCCATCTTCTGTTCAGCTTCAAACACCACACACAGGCATTTCTACTGAGCAACAAGAACCAAGATCTGCTCCACCGCTTGATCCGTATGACTGGCCAGTTGTCCTGTCAGATGCCTTGAAGACAGATCTGGTGTCTCGAGGACCATTTCAAATCAGTCGAGATTTCACTAAAAGAGAGGACGGTAGAAGGATTCATCACTATACCCCAATCTCTGGGTTGCACTAAGAATTGCCCGCACTCTACGTGTGACAGTAGCGTCAGCCGAGAGGAGCTTCTCTGAGATGAAGCTAATCAAGAACTACCTCAGATCATCAATGGGGCAGGATCGCCTCAGTGGCCTTGACATCATAAGCATCAACCAGGACGTTGGCAGGGAGATTTCATATGATGATGTTATTGATGATTTCGCCCAGAAAAAATCTAGGAGGCAAAAATTTTGAAAATACAAACTGTTCTGTATAACTGTTAGCTATTACACGATTGTATCGTAGAGTTAGTAATTGTTTGGTAGTTGATAATTGCATTATTTTTTAAACTAGTTCTGTGTCATTTATTCTAAATAATGTATAAGCTAATTTTCAGGAATTTCATGAAGAGTATTTTTTTCTGTTTGTCTTCTGAAAGTACATATTTGTTGTTTTGAACATAAATGTTTCATTAAAATTGTTTCATAATTGTTTTTTATTAATACAGCCATTTTTTGTATGTGTGTGCTGAGGTGATGTAGTAAGGCGTGAGTTGGTGGGTGGAAGGGTGGGGCATCAAATGGGTATACTGCTTAGGGCCCCCTAATGGCTAGAAACGGCCCTGGATAAACGGTAGGACTCATGAATAGCTTGGCTAATCAGGTTGGTTGATTTTTTAATTCTTTGCATCAGACTGTATTGCGCACGTCTTGTTACCTCCGGGAAGCTCAGGACATTGCGGGTAGCAAACATTTGCGAAGCTGAGCATCTCGGGGGTAATTTATGTAAGAGTCTAAAAGACCTGTTGTACAGCAAATTTAGAGTTCTGCCAGAACCTTTTTTATAATTCACCCAGAGTTGCTGTCCGTATATATTAACGCAGAAAGTACGAAAGATAGTGTCTTTAGCTTCACTTGTACAGAACCAAAAGTTCCTTATAGTCATATTCGCTTTAGCACAAAGGATTCGAGGTTGTTTTTTTATATCTGAGTCATCACTCAAGGAGCTGGTGATAGTTTGACCCAAATACTTAAACTCTTGTACTTCCTCAGTTACTTCACCTCTCATTTTAAACCTAATGTCAGCTGGCTGATTATAGCTTTTAGGATGAAATTGCATAACCTTAGTTTTTGTAACATTAAAAAGAATATCATGTTTCTGCGAAAACACTTCGCAGACTTTTAGTAGCCGATCCAGACCTTTAACAGAGGGACTTATTAACACCATATCATCGGCATAAACGAAGTTATTTATTCTTATGTTATCTATACAACATCCCACTGTTGTCTCATTAAGTGAAGCAATTAATCCGTCAATATACACATTAAACAGCATTGGGGAACGCAAGGAGCCTTGTCTCACCCCACAAGAGGAGCCAAAACCTTCGGATAGTACATTGCCCCATCTAACGGTAAAAGATTGGTGGGAATACTAAAATTTCAATACATTTAATATGTACATGGGAACCTTCCTGTCTTCTAGTTTTTTAAATAAAATGTTGTGGTTCACTCTATCATATACCCACTAGCGTAGCTATAGGGGGGCGGAGGGGGCGGTCCGCCCCGGGCGGCACTTTTTGAGGGGCGGCACTTTTGGTCTACTGCAATGAAAAAAAAAGGTGTTTTTTTATGTCGGGACAGTAGAAGGATACAAGACGCCAGACACAATTTTATTTTTCCACGAAAACACTGCTTACTTCGTTAATTTCCGACAATGGTAAGGATTGTGTTCCCTTGAAGATGGCCTTATTGACCATCATACCTATTTAAGCGCTTAGTTGTGCTTAATTAATAATAGCATCGGTATAAATGCATTTATTTCATTAAAAAGGGAAATAACCCATAAAGTTCTGTAAATACGTTATAATCTATAAATATACGTTTAATATTTATAAATAAGCAATATCAAAACTAATATGCTGGTATTAGTTGTAAAGTATAATCTTGGTAACTCGGTTCCAAATATTGTAATACTGCTGCGGATTTTTCTCACAATTGCTGTTAGTGTTGCTAGCTGTGAGAGGAGTTTTTCTAAACTAAAACTGATAAAGAATTACCTAAGATCTACTATGAGCACCTTGCGGTTGAGAAATCTTGCCATACTGTCTATAGAACAACAATTGACAGACGAAATAGACTTCGACAATGTCATCGAAGATTTTGCTAACAGAAAAGCAAGAAAAATAACTGTGTAGAATGTTGTAGTTAATTTTTTCACTTCAGAAGTAAACATGTTGTCCTAATATTTTTCACAGGTTTTTTCTATACGTCGTTTTCACTTTTTGTTTAAGTATGTTTGTTATGTGTATTGTGTTGTGTTTCAGGGGGGCGGCAAACTCAAGGACCGCCCCGGGCGGCACAAACTCTAGCTACGCCACTGCATATACCTCGTTAACCTCGTTTCGGTTCCGTGCGTCGGTCTCTCTTCACACGAAGGTCAAGCTGGTGGCCCGCCTCTAAGTCTGGCTTGATGGAGGAGCGAGTTGCTCTCTTGCGCTTTCCACCGCACATAGCCGGGTACACCCGGTTCATCTGGTACTGTCCTGATCCAGGCATCTAGTCTTCTCTTGAAGACTTCAACTTCGACCCATGTAACGTTTCTGAGGTCCTTAGGAAGCGGGTTAAAAAAGTCTTGGCCCCCTGACAACCAAGCTATTTTTCTTCAGTGTTGAGGAGGTCCCTTGTCGGGCCTTTAATTTGGGAACACTACACATTCTGTCTTTCCTATTTTCCAGCGTTGTTTGGATGGTAATTGGGTTTAGTTTGAGATTTGGTACCAGTTTTTCGATCATTTTCCATATGTAGATTATGGTATACCTCTCTCTTCTTCTTTCCAGGGAGTACAGATTTAGTTTACGTAGTCTTTCCCAGTAGTCGAGTTCTTTGCAGCCATCAATCTTGGCTGTGAAATTTCTCTGCGTTTCTTCTTGTTTATTAATTTCTTCCTTTTTATATGGGGACGTCAAAACTGAGCAGCATTCAAGTTTTGGTATGATCAGTGTTCTCAGCAGGGGAATCATTACTGTCTTGTCCCTCCTTTTGAACGTTCTTAGTACCTGTCATTATTACCACCAAGTCGACCACTTTCGTGCTTCTCTGAATTTCCTGTCTATCTGCAGCATAATATGCAGTCTGTTTAATTTCCTCATTTCTACCATATCTCAAGAGCTGAAACTTCTCGGTGTTAAATGTCATATTGTTGTCTTCTGACCATTTGTATATTTTGTTTGTGTCCCTCTGCAAGGCCTCCACTTCATTTGCATCGCTGATTTTTCTGCTGATCTTTGTATCGTCCGCAAAGGATGTTACTATACTGTTGCTGTTAACTCCACTGTCTATGTCTGTTAGCATGATAATGAACAGGAGTGGGGCCAGTACTATACCTTGTGGTACTGAGCTGCGTACTTCTGATTCTAACGATGATACACCTTGAATTTTGACGACCTGTAGACGTCCTCTGAGGAAGTTGTAGAGCCATTTTTCCCACTTTGCCTGTTATTCCCATACGTTTCATTTTATTTGCTATTACACCATGATCGCACTTGTCGAAAGCTTTAGCAAAATCCGTGTATATGACATCGTAGTTTTCATTGCCTTCAAGTGTATCTAGGATATTGTTATAATGCTCTATAAGTTGTGATAGGCATAATCTCCCGGATCGGAATCCGTGCTGATTTTCGTTGAATCTTTCCCGTGTCTTCAAGAAGTCATAGATTTTCTCTCTGACTATTCTTTCAAGTATTTTGGTGAGGTGGGACGTCAAAGACACTGGTCTATAGTTCTTTGCTTGAGATCTATCCCCCTCCTTTATATATAGGGACAATGTTCGCTCTTTTCAAAATGCTCGGCATTTTCCCAGTGTTTAGGGATCTTCTCCATATCCAGTATAAGGGTGTAGCTATTTCATTTTTACAGTTTTTAATCAATAATGCGTTCCATTTGTCCAGACCTGCAGCTGAATGCGATTTCATTTGTCCTATAGCTCTCGCTACATCTTCTGGGGTAAAATCAAAGTCTGTTATACATTCTCCTTGCAAATCTCTTCGAAGAATGCATCTATGTCAGCCTGTCAGGCAGGGGCGGCTCGTCGGTAGGCACTGCGGAACTGCAGCACCCCCATGATCTTATGATCTTTATATTTAAATATTTAAAATAGCCTCTCTGATTGTTTTTTTCAATGAACTTTGAGTTTTTAAATCAGATTATATCCTTTTTTCCTTAAACTATTTCAATGCCGAACGAATGAATCACGAAAGTAGCTTCAGCCTTCCCGTGGTACTGCGTACTTAACAGTTCCAGATTTTGTTCGAAACGCTTGAAACCTCGGTGGCGGACGTACGAAGAGCGAGTCAGAATCGCGGGTTTAAGAGGATCCAAAGCACTGTGGACAGAGCAGTGCCGATTTATTTGTTTGACGTGGTAGTTGTGTTGCTGTATCGTTTGCTAATTCGAAATTTAATTTCCGAATTGCATTTATCAATGATTCGTTATCATTTATTTTTGTCGTGAGATTGAAGTTAATTATATAATAATTGGATTATTTACAATATATAGCTTTCATTTCTTAGAATATTTTTTCGCTCAGAATAAAAACAGAAGAATGAAATTTGTTTATAAATAAAATTTTTGGCAAATTCGAAATTACCCGTTAAGCGTAAGTACCCTATAATTGATTTTATGATACTATTTTACATATTTTTATGACTGAGTAGTGAGTAGTTATCTATTTATCTATTCGACTTTCTCTCTCTCATATATATATATATATATATATATATATATATATATATATCGACACAATTGTTCGCAATTTCTGAGGCAGCACCCCCATAACTGAAAGTCACGAGCCGCCACTGCTGTCAGGTATCGCTTATATATGTTAATTAACCCCTCCGTCTATGGCCTTGGGCGGTTCGAGGTTGATGGGGGTTCTAGTTAGGTGGCAGCAACGGATTTCTCACTCCGGGGTAGCTGGTACCGTGTTGGAAATCGCAGTAGTTTCTCTCGTACTACACTCCGATTTCTTCTTTTAGTGGATCGGATGGTTCTGCAAAACTTACTAAGTTCTCTAATGGTCCCCCGATTCTTCTTGTAGCGTGTCGGGAAATTATTTTTTTCTATTTAAGACTAAGTTCTCTGAAGAAAGCAGGGCTCGAAGGAGAAGACAAAGATATTCTCTTACTGTAGTTTACTGCTTCTAAAATGTTATAGGTAATGCTCAGCCTAGGTCAGATTAGAATAATCGGAACAATCAGAATGACTATTTGAAAAATTATATGAGTTTATATACACAAATTTTTGTGACATCAATTATTTTTAATGTTTACCTGTTTTGTTTTTATTCTCAATAGGCTGAATTTTTTTTCAAAATATTTGAAGATAGCGGTAAAATTTTCGGCTAGAACAGCGTCTAGACAGATAAAAAAGATATTTGAAGATGAAGTCATATTTTTTTTTAAAAGCATATTGAGAGATCTGATGTTATCATGATTTGCCGCGTTAACTATAAATGGAAATTGAAATATGCATTTTATTATGGATTAGAATTAAACATGCATATAAGCCAAATTTAAATGCTTAAAATTTAAAATTAAGTGGTAAGCAAGACATGACTTCATCTTTTACAACTAAGAGAGAATCTATAAAGAAAATGAGTATTGTAGAAGATAACACGAATACATGATTAAGCTAAATCTAAAAAAATGATTAAGTAACTTAAAAAAAGAAATAATTCATCAATTATTCAGTAAAAAAAAATAGAAATTTTTTTAAAAATTTCAAAAACTTGTTTTATATACAAAGTGTCACGCGAGTTTGGACTTTATATGCAAAAATGAATATAAGAATTATTCATTATTCATTTATATATATATATATATATATAATATATATATATATATAGAGAGAGAGAGAGAGAGAGAGAGAGAGAGAGAGAGAGAGAGAGAGAGAGCCCAACGGTAGGTTCACTATAATATAGAATTAAATTGGAAATAATATTGAGTTACCAGTTTGACCGTTCAGCCAAACAAACAATATGTAATAAGGAAATAGAAATAACTGTCGTTTTTCGTTTAATTATTAGAAAAATAAGTGGATTATTTGTTCACAATGATTAACAATTACACAAGTCTGCATTTCAAACCAAAGTACGAGATGTTTTTTCTATTACGTGATCTTATACAATTTTGCCATGCTGATTTCAAATTTCACAACAATTTTTATGTATCACGTCAGGGTTTTTCACAAAATATAAGTCAGATATATTCCTAGTATGTATTAAACAATTAAATTTCCAAGAGTACAAAATTATAAGAAATACAAAGACAATAGGGGCCTACATTTCAAAGTAAATTCATCTTTGATACTTAATTGATACATAATAGATCAATCATGATTGATAAGTAGGAGAAAATCGTCATTTTTTTGCTCACCTCCTTTGCTGCATTTCTTCCGAGCTTTCCCGTTTCAGAGACCAGCAGTAGTCTGCCATCATGTAGACATCGCACCTTCCTCGGTATCTTTTTTCCATAGTCTTGATATCCTGGTGGAACCTTTCTCCTTGTTCCTCACTAAACACTACCCAAGTTTTCAGAAAAATAGTCCAAAATACAAAATGGGTGATAGGTATTTGCTAGAAAACTGTACGTGATGAGAAAAAATGGATGTAATATTTGGATTCAGCACACCTGAATTGATAAAAACAATTATGTATGTCGAAACATCAGATATGTTGCATACCAGTGTTATTTATACTGAATTTGTGCAATATTACAATGAATGATTATTAGCAGTAAGGAATGATTTTATACAGGATAAGAGTTAAGTGATGCAATAAAGACAAAAAAACACTAATTAATGTAATGAGATATCCGCAGGGGTATAGTGCTGCGCAGCGCTCTTTCATTACGCAGATCACTCAGTGTGCGTGGGGCCTCGCGAGGCGGGAGAGCCCCCAACGAGCGGTATAAAAAAATTAATTAATGAATGACTGACAGAAATAAAAAAAATGGGCCAAATTTTAATTTTTTTAAACTCTTCCAGCGCTATTCATTTTATTTCCATATAAAATCTAGCAATTATTTTTGTTGTTAAAATCATAAAAATTAAAATGTAAACAAACGCCTAATGTGTGTCATCAGATCTGCCATCTCAGAAGATGACTGCACTGGAATTGTTGACTTACATACACGAGAAGCAGCTGACAGAGTTATATCCAAACCTATGGATTGCTCTCAGAATTGCAGTCACTCTTCCAGTGACCGTAACCACAGCTGAAAGGAGCTTCTTCAAGTTGAAGCTAATTAAAACGTACCTCAGGTCAACAATGGCACAAGAACGTCTGAGTGGGCTTGCCATCACGAGCATCAATCGGGAGGTAGGCTGGAAGCTGTCCTATGATGATATTATTGATGAATTTGCAATAAAAAAAGCCAGGAGAGAAAAGTTTTGAATGTATGTCATATATATCTATCTAAATAAAGTTATTAGATTTTTGTATATTTTATTGTATATAAACCATTTTATTGTGCGATATATATATATATATATATAGGGACCCCAAAGATATTTGCGCGCACGGCCCCTAAAAGGTTGGAGCCGGCACTGGTGCTGCGGGGCGCACCGGAGCGCCGCTCCCGCACCTCCATTCAGCCAAATTTTATTTATTTTTTTAGTTGATACTTGGATATTGGGAACAAACAGATTGAGATGAAAGCACTGGCTTCTAATTGTGATTTCAAATTTTTAATATTCCAAGTCTAAGTGAAAAATGCTCTGTATGAATTGGTCCCCAATTAACCCACCCCTAATATCTCCAGTATAACTGTAGAGTAAGTTACGTCTAGCCTTGTAAGGTCAGCCTAGAGATTCTGGAAATGGTCCAGAGCGGGTAGAGTAAATTGAGGTTCACAGTAGGATTCCTCACCAAATTAGGTTAGGGTAATTCACCCTAGCCTTTCTTAAGCTATGAATTGATGCTAGGTCTTAGACCATAATGTAGGCAGGCCTAATTTAACTGGACCTAACATAAATGTTAGCACTAAACTGGGGTTTAGAAATACAATTGTTCACTTACTGAGTGTTATTAGATAAGTCCTGGTCTCCTTAGTCAGGCCTGATTTCTTATTGGTCTTTCTTCTAGTTGCTTAATTTTTGAGCGCACTTGCTGGTCGTGGTGATGTTGCTTTTCAAGCCCCTTCGCTCGCCATGCCGCTCTTCCTCCATGTCCTTTGCTCTGGCTTTTTCCACCAGCATCTTTTTTGTTTGTTGGTTGTTGTTGTTGGTTAGCCGATCAGCCCACCCTGATCGAGCAAGCCGGCGGCACGTAGGTAACCGATCGCCCTCTCCGGAGTGGACCAGAGTTCAGCGCACCAGTGATGTTGTGTTGTGTTCTGTTGTGCTAGAGCGGTACAGTCTGCCATAATGTGTTCAGTTGTTTGTGGTGTGTCCTGGCACAGGTGGCAGGTGTCATCTGTGGAGTTGTCTAGTCTGTGTTTATATGTCTGTAAGTTGGGGTGATGTCCACATCGAAATCGTGCTAAGTTAACTCGATCCGATCTGCTCAGGCTGGTCTCTGACCTGTCAATGGGTGGCGGCTTCGCACCTAGGACCGCATTCCGACCGAGTCGTGTCAGTGCTTTGTGGGTTAGGTGTGTGTGTGTGTTTTCTGTACTGTGTGATGTCCGTGGGGCGTGGTATGGAATGGAGTATTTGGTTATAATGTCTCTCTGGTGTTACCTTAATGGTGCGAGGTGTCGGTGCATGATTGTACATGTAGTGGCAAGGGTGTTGTGGGTTAGTTGTCGCTGCTGCCATGAATTGTGTTCCCCTCATGTCTAAATGTTCACTAGCTTTCAGTATTTTTGTTTCTGTGTGCAGGTGTTCCATTGGTGTTGTTTGAGTACATCCTGTAATGATACGAAGTGCGTTGTTTTGTATTGTCTGTAAGGTGTTTGTGTGTGTGTGTTTGAGATAATGGGTGCCCAGCATGGGCTAGCATAGTCCATAACTGAGCGAATATATTGTTTGTATATGAGTGATGTTGTTTCGTGCTGGTGTCCAAAGTTCGTGCCTGTTAGTACCCTGTGTTTAGTCTTGACGTACATTTGTTTTTAATGTCCTGAATGTGGTTTGCAAAAGATAATGATGTGTTGTATATGACCCCAAGTATTTTGGTCCTGTGAGTGTGTGGAATGTTGGTGTTGTTTAGTGTAAACTGTGGAGTTATCTGGTGTTCTTTTGTGTTGCTTGTTAGCAAGGTGATGGTTGATTTTGTGGGCGCTACTTTGAGTCTATTGTGTGTGAGCCAGTCTTGTATACTATTTATGTATGTTTGTAGGTTATTTGTAGCGGTGTCGATGTTGTTGTGGGTGGATGTTAGTGATGTCATCTGCATATGATGATAAGGTAAGCTTGTTATCTATGGGTGTTGGAATGTCATGCATGTATAAGTTGAACATTGTTGGTGAGAGAACAGAGCCTTGAGGGACCCCGTTCGGAAACAGCTTGTTTTTTGGATGACTTGCCATTAAATGTGACGTGAGTATCTTCCTGAAAGATAGTTGCTCAGCCACCTTTTGGTGTTATTGTGCATATTTGTGTTGAGTATTTTGTTTATGAGAGGGAAGCGTGGGATAGCATCAAATGCTTTACTAATGTCTATTGTTGCTAATAGTGTACGTTGAGCTGGTCGTCTGGAGTTGAAGCCATCCATGATGTGCTGCGTGAGGTTAGTGAGTAATATCGTGATTGAGTGGTGAGGTCTGAATCTATGTTGAGTAGGCGATAGTGGTATGTGTGGGTTGGTGATTTGTAAGATTAGTCTTTCTGTTACTTTGGAAGGTGTGCATAGTAAAGTAATGGGTCTATAGGAAGCTGGTTCTGTTGGATTTTTGTTTGGTTTGAGTAGTGTAATAATTTTACCTTGTTTCCATATGTTAGGAATAATACAGTGTTGGTATGAATATGTGCTGATGTTTGTGAGAGCTAGTATTCCCTGTGGGCCCAAGTGTTTAAGGTGCATGTTAAATATGTTGTCTGGTCCAGTAGCCTTCGAATTCTTAATATTTTTGATGATCTTAATGGTCTGGTCTGTATTGAAGGGTGTAATGGTCGTGTCGAGTCTCTAGGTTTTCTTGTGTCTGGCTGTTTGTCTGTCTGCGTGTTTCTGGTTGTTGTCTCTGTTTAAGTGACTTATCTTTGCGTAGTGATTAACTAGAATGTTAGCTTGTTGTGTATATGTTGAGATATTATTTTGGCTGCGACAGATAGCCGCGTGTGAGGTGTGTAAATGTTGATGAATGTGGTGTTGTGTTTTGCGCGTGTTTTAATGCTAACTACCTGTATTTCTATCGTGTTATCTGTTTGGATTGTGTTTGTAATGTTTTGGGTGGCTTTTACGTATGTAAGTGATAAGTCCAACCCCGTGACCCCCAGTACGATCTTGACGGATCGCCGTGAAGTCAGGGATGGTGGGTGTTTTGTGTGTGCGTTTTAGTTGTTTCTTGTATAAGTGCTATGTGAATGTTTTGTTTGTGTACGAATTCCCTAAACTGCATGATTTTGTTTGTGAGGCCATCTACGTTGTACTGTAATATGTTAATATTATGCTTCTGTATGTGTCTCATGGTCCTATGGTGCCTATGTCTTTGTGTATGGTGGCATGTGTAAGTTGTAGTGGGGCCTGGATTAGTCTTAATGTCGCCGGAGAGTAAGAGTAGTCCGGGGAGCACGCAATTGCTCCCTGTAAATGAAAAAAAATAGCATGCCGGTATAGGTCCGGCCCCTGGAACCGATCGGCACTCTGACCGTGCCACGCAACAGGCCGTCGACTGCCAGTCTGGCCAACCGTAGACAGCCCGCTGCACGGAGATTTGATGAACTTTGGCCACCACCAGGTACCAGCGCGTTGATGTTTCAGTTTGACGTCGCCTCTTCTTCGCGTTGACGTGTCCCGCGCTGGAGGATACAGCCACTGTTAGAAGCTTCCTCGTCAGCTGCTAACTGTCGACATACGTTGAGGTTTTTAGCTCCTTCCTATCAGTTTCTTATTATCTTTGGTCAAAATGTGCTGTTTAATACTCTCATTTCTTTTTGTACCTTATTTTCTTTATTAATTTATCCAACAATTTGGGATTGGAAGTATATAATGAAATTACTTCCGGTCATGTCCTTTAAATGTTTTGATAAAAAGTTCTTTTAGGATTTTCTTTCAATCAAGAATAAAGAGAATGAATTCTTTACTAAATTTTGCTTTATTCTTTCTATCTCTTTACGAAAAATATCTCAGATAGATCTTAGTTATTTTCTTCAGCGCACTTAGTACCAATACTAGTGTGGAGAATAACTCTGGTGAGCCACCAATCGCTTTCATCCACCAAATTATTGACATAAAAGGAGTTTAATAATTGTTAGATCAACTACCTACCTACTCAGTGGACCATTTTCGTTACCTCCTAACTACCCACACGTATCAGTTTTCCATAAATGATTAATAGCAGTAAGGAATGATCTTATACAGGATAAGAGTTAAGTGATACAATAAAGACAAGAAACACTAATTAAGGTAATGAGATATCCGCAGGGGTGTAGTGCTGCCCGAGCGCACGGGAGCGCCGCTCCCGCACCTCCATTCATCCAAATTTTTTTTTTTTTTTTTTTGGTTGATACTTGGAAGTTAGGAACGAACAGATTGAGATGAAAGCACTGACTTCAAATTGTGATTTCAAATTTTTAATATTCCAAGTCTAAGTGACGTATTATTATTATTATTATTATTACTATAATAAAATAGTTTAACCAGACCAGTGAGTCTCAACTGAGACTCAGAGGACTGGCCAGTAAGTGAAGTAACGTGAATTTTATTATATACCGTACATTATATCATGCCATAATATAGTTTGACATTATCATTATATGCAAAAAAATGTCACAAATCATAGAGAGAGAGAGAGAGAGGAAAATTACGTTCTGCCTTTTACTAGGCTAATCTCTAATGCCTATGGAAAATTTCGATAAAAACAAGAACTAACCTAGTACTCGTATTTAGAAAAAAGCTAAAGATTTTCTATTTCTCTATGAAATATTTGTACTGCATATCAAATTGCTGACAATATATATATGTGTGTGTGTGTATGTGTGTGTGTAAATATTGGCAAAGAACTAAAGATAACTTAATGATGTACCGGTACAAGGAAATAATAGCAGAATTTAAAATTATGTACCAACATGCCGGTATTTCCTTAGAGTTCCTGCACCTTAAAATGTGCCACTACACCCCTGGATATCCTGTATTGAACACACAATAATAAGTAATTAAGCAAATAACTGAGGTAATGAAAGTGTGGTGTTTGTACAGTAACTGAATGGCCTAACTGCGGTCGTAAATGCGAGTAGCTTGAACGGTACTGAGGACACTTTGAAGAGCCTAATTCGGTTAGGCAGAGTTGTGTGAAAAATGCTCTGTATGAATTAGTCCCCAATTAACCTACCCTTAACATTTCCAGTATAACTGCAGAGTAGGTTAAGCCTAGAGATTCCGGAAATGGTCCAGAGCGGGCAGAGTAAATTGAGGTCCGCAGTAGGACTCCTCACGGTACTTTTCCGTTATACCTCGCAATTTCTTCTTTCCCGGTTAGGTCAACTGTACCCCTTGACAATTGGTTAGGTTAAGTCGTGATATTTTCGTTAAAACTAACGAATATTTTAACGAAAATATCACGACTTAACCTAACCAATTGTCAAGGACGTACATTGACTTAACCGGGAAAGAAGAAATTGCGGGGGTATAACGGAAAAGTACCTTCCTCACTTAATTAGGTTAGGTCAATTTACCATAGCCTTTGTTATACTGTAAGTTGATACTAGGTCTTAGACCTCAATGTAAGCCTAATCTAACTGGACCTAGTTATCACTAAACTGGAGCTTATAAATACAACGGTTTACTTACAGAGTGTTATTAGTTAAGTCCTAGTCTCCTCAGACAGGTCTGAATTGTTTCGGAGTCCTCCTTCTATTTGTTTAATTTAGTTGAGCGTGCTTTAAAAAGCTGGATTTTCTTTCTTCCGTTTCTTTCTTCCGTTTCTTTCTTCTGTTCGCCATGCGACTGTTCCGCATTTTTTCTTTGTCTTTCTCCTGCAGCTTTTTTTTGTGTTGGTTGGTTGATTGGTAGTGTCATTGTTTCAATACTACCAAGTATCACACAGTATATAAATACTAGTGTGAAAATTAACTCTGGTCACCAACCGATTGATTTCATCCACCCAGTCATTGACATAAAAGGAGTTTAATAATTGTTAGATTAACTACCTACCTACTCAGTGGGCCATTTTCGTTACCTTCCGACTATCGACACGTATCAGTTTTCCATATACTGGGGCCCCCGGGAGTAGGGGGAAAAAAAAGGAGGCGACGAGTGGGGCGAATCCTGAAAAAATTATTCATTTAACACATCTCAAATTCACCGTAATGAAGGTCTACAGTAGACCAAAAAATAGATCAGTTACCTACAAAATCTTATTATATTAACTCATTAAAATGTTTATACATATTACTCTCCGTTTTATGTTAGGGATCGTCCATAAATAATGTTATGCAAAATTTCGCCCCCCCCCCCCCCCCCCCCCCCCCCCCCATGTCACGGCCACAAACTGTGTAAAATTGTAAAACAAATACAGTGAAATAACATATATTTATTTAAAAATTCATTCAAATAGTAGCTTTTTTGTTAATATCTAGCAATGCAAGCAGCCAGGTGTATGAAAATTTATATTTTTCAGCTCCATAATATTACACTTGTCGACAAAAAGAATCCTATCAATATTTAGTTTTTACATTAAACTTTTCAAAATGTCAACGCAAAAAAAAATTTGTGACGTCACAAAAATTTTAGACCCCTCTCCCCTCTGTCATGAAAGGTCACAAAATTACAGACCCCCCCCCCTTAAAAGCGTGACATCATTTATGGACGCCCCCTCACGGCCAAATTTTAGGTCCACTCTTCCACAATTAAATGCCAAGGTATTAAAAAGGTTTTCAATTTTAGGGAAATTAAAAAAAAGAAGAAAAACTTGTACTGTTTATGGAAGTTTCTACATTGTTACAAAGTACTGCAGCACACTTCAAAGACATTTCGCATTTATTTACAATAAACAACTTTAATTAACCTTAAATCCTTTGAATATGATTCCATTAGTTTTTAATTTACAGGTCAGTCATTACGTCATCAACCTCCAACATCTATGATTGGCCACAAAAATAGTCCCCACCGAGTTGCACGACTATAATAGTGCACTTTTTAAGAATATTAATTAACTAAGAAATTATAAATTAAATGCATAATTTTATAAAAATAAATTTTATTTGTTGAAATTACGTAATAAAAATTGCCTGATTCGCGTGGGGGGGTTATAAGTGCGGGCATTTTCACAAGAATAATTCTCGATCACTGTATTAGTTGTGTCAATGACCCTAGGCTAGTGATTGACGACATTTTAAATGAAATAAACAGGTTCAACATGGCAACTTGAGTTTGTGACGTAAAATGTAAACAAAACTCAGTGAAGCCCACTTTTAGCTAGGTGTACCAAGCCCTCGGCTTTGGACCTATTTCGTTGTTCAATGAGTAACTTAGCCATTCGTCTGGATATTCAGTACAGGTCTGCAGGGTCCTCATTTCAGGCTTTTGTCATGAATCCAACTCGCAGTAATAAGATGATTGAATAAGGCCGAAATTGTGGCCTAGGATTGAGCTCGCCATAGCAACGTTATCATAGGCTAATATGAGCCCAAAATTGCAATGATTGAAGGCCAGTTCTATTTTTAAGGCTTATAATTGCATAAGTTTAACCTAGCATAGTTAATATGCAGTAAAGTACACGACAAAGATACTAGTCAAATCTGTACTTTTCTTATGTAATTGTTTTTTTTTTTACATTACATTTGGAAAGCATAATTACATACAAACAATGGACCTCATCAGACAGAACAATCTTTGTTAATGTCAGTGAACCTCTAGAAAATTATTAGAGTTCTTTAGAAGGGAAGAGGGGTCTTTTCCATTTTGGGGCTAGCAGCGAATTTTAATGAAAATTGGTATACTCAGTGGTGGACCTACATTTTTGGGACCCTGAAACTTGAATTGTGATGGGGGCCCCTTCGCAACCAGCAACAATAGGGCAATATCCAACTAGGTTCAAAGGGCCTTGCTGCCCTTGCAAGGACCTCGAGGCCCAAATGGCGGAGAACGGGGTGGTGGGGTGGTGTCCTTGAAAATGGGCCATACAGTGAGCCCCTTCCCACCAGCAATGAGGTCTGGGTAACTGCTGTTATCATCTTCAATGGGGTTGTTCTATGGCAAATCACCACAAATTTTTTAAAATTTAACCACTACATCTCAGATTTTGATTAAAATTGCTGTACTGGGTTATCTCACATGTCAAAGTCACTGGTGTGAATAAAAATTTCCTAGGTTATGCCTTATAGTTTTCGAGTTATGGGGGGATGAAAATTAGGGAAATGTTATATACAGGCGTCCCCGTTATACGATCGTTCGGTTTACATTTCCCGCGTTAATGATTTTAAAAAAGTACCCCCCATCTTTCGATTTACGATTGCCTTACTTCGCGTTAACGATCTCCAACTTGAAAGCATGTCTCAGAAAAGGCCAAGTGCTGGTGCTTCGGGTATTGCTAAGAAGCCTCGCAAGAGTTTGAGCTTGGAGGTTAAGCTTGACATTGTCAAGCATCACAAGAATGGACAAGGGGCTAATTCGATAGCGAAGATTCTTGGACTGGCTCAGTCCACTGTGTCGACAGTGATCAAGAATTCCGACAAGATCCTGGTAGCTGGCGAGAATGTGTCCTCGTTATCTGCCAAGAGGATAATGAAGAGCCAGGATTCAACTATCCAAGAGATGGAGACTTGGAGAGGCTTCTCAATCTCTGGATAGAGGATCAGAACAGTCTTTTATTAATCATAATTTCTTACTTTCAGACACTTTTTGTACATAACAGTAAAATATATAGCAAAATAATAGTGGAATCTGCAAATTTTGGGGTCTTCCAGAATGTTTGGGAACGTATCCCTATTTTTCCCATAAGGCCTTTAGTTCGATATACGATCGTTCGATATACGATGGGTTTTTAGGGACGCATCCCAATCGTATAATGGGGGATGCCTGTACATGCATGATGCATCATAGAATGATGAAATAAAACATAGCAAAGACCACAGTTAATATAATCTTTTATTTTAGACACCTATGAGAATATATACTACATACTACATCTGATTTTTGGTGTTAAAATGCACAAGCGAGACGAGTGTAGCCTGAATTGAGAATTCAGATGTCTTTTTATGGTTCTGATTGGCTCTAGCCTAAGGGCTGAGCTATAGAACTATTAAGCTGTGCACCAACGAAGGATTCGAGGATCCAGCTGCCAAAATGTAGACTATGAATAGATTCTGGCAGCTCAGCAAGCCAATACAGCTGGGGGTTCGGGCTGCAAGCCCCCAAGAACATTTTGAAATTTGACCAATTACAGGGGCATTTTGAGGCCATATGAAATGGGTATTAGAGCATATTCTAAGGTCAATATTAAGTACTTCAACCCATTGGCTTATGATTCTATCACTAAAATAGCCTTATTTTAATAACAAACACTTAAAAAAACCATCGATTTTGTTGAAAAATTCACTCATTAAAAAAAAAGTTGCTTCAGGGCCCCTCCTGGATTAGGGGCCCTGAAGCTTAAGCTTCATTAGTTTCATAGTAGATCCGCCACTGGGTATACTAATGTAGTTTTGGTCACTGATTTAAAAAATAACTTTTTTTCATTTTTCAAAAAAAAAAAAAAAAGTTAGAGCACTTTAATTAATGTTTTAACTAGCTTAAACTAGTTATAGAGGATTGTGTTAAATTTAGCCAGAGTCAAACTGCTGCTGTTTATGAAAGTGCTCTAAGTGTGTTCCTTTGATAAAAATACCCAGTTCTTTCGCTGCCAAAAGCATCAGTCAAATGGTAAAAAAGTGCAACTTTAAATTATCCCTAATGAAGAATATATTTTTTGAAGGATCCCAGCAAATCTGTAGAAGTAGCAAAAAAAAAAAATTAAGAATTATCACCAATTAAATAACTAAGGTTAATTGAATGTTTGGTTAGGTCAACTGTACACCCTTGATGATTGGTTAGGTTAAGTCATGATATTTTCGTTAACATTAATTATTTAAAGTGCTCTAAGATATTTTTTTTCATTTCTCCAAAAAAAAAGAAATTTATTTTTGAAATCAGTGACCAAAACTATATTAGTATGGAAAAACTATATATGTTTTCAATATGGTATCATATATGTGGTACCTTATTTCATAATTAAATAAAAATTATTAATTAATTGAATTAAATATCTACAAAATTGCCTCGGGATTGGCGACATAGCCTATTGGGAATGAAAATAATTGCCATACATACATAGAACCAATATGTAGGCATCAGGCCTGCATAACAAGAAAACCAAATTTATTATTTCATATTCAATATTTTTCATTGCTGACTCATGAAAATTATTTTGAGAGAAGAGTCAATGAACTTTGAAAAATCAGTAAATAATAAAAGAAAGATTATATTATAGGGGCTTGTTCGGAGCTTATATTACAGCGATGCTTTAAGCAAGGAAGATGTACTTTATCTTCCTATAAGTTCTAAGTGAAATTCTCATAATATAAAACCTAATAACTATAAAAAGGATAGGCCTATTCCTTCAGGTATTTTAATATAGTGACTGCTTATATTAGTTACATCAAATCAACTCATTGTGTAACTCCATCGTACCGCGGCCCTACATCGAAACAGCAGCGAGGCCCAACAAAATAATAAGGTAAGGCAATTCCTTTCTTTACCATTAAGCAGCGCAAATACTGAAGGCAATTAAACATAGAGGTCCTTTGAAGACCTACATATACATAGCACTCTAATGAAAAAATGTAGGGCTTTTGTAGTTAACTCTCCACTGGAATCTGCTGGAAATTTCCAACAGATGAGGGTATCAGGCAATCAACCCATAGCTCTGTATAGTTTTTCATATGGTGGCCCATGTGGGGAACTGACCCCTCTAAAATTTACACTTACACAAACAGTGGCTAGGCGTAGTTCATTAGGCCTAAGCCTACTTAGTAGGCCCACAAAATAGGTATATTTAGTAGGCCTACCTCTCAAAGTAGGCCTTACTCTTTACACTCAAGGCCTATCCTAACTAAAAACTGTAAATTTTTAATTTAACCTGTGGCATAGGCAGGTTATATAAAAAACTTATTACAGTAATTTAACTTGTTCAACATCATAAAATTAAACTCAGAACTTTAACACTAATAACAATTATGGAAGACTTGGACAAAAGGATAAAAAACCCAGACCAAGAAAACAAAAACATAAAAATTAGAGACAAAAATTGGCATGTAAAGGTATCATCACCAAACTGTACAATGATTACGAACAGAAAGAACCTACAAGATATGATCTTGAAACAACATTAAATTCTATTACTTGTTTCAAACAAGAAATTCTTATACTAGAGGAGGAAATAATTACAGAAATTAGCAACACATTTCAATTAACAGATGATGAGTATTCTACTCTCCTATATGACAATAATTACATTACATAAGTTAATTTCTATATTTCTGAAATTCAAAACAAACTTGAGTACAAAAAACAAGACACAAATGAAAGCTTCTTAGACACTATCCGAAATGCTTCACTTAGCTCACCCAATGTGACTGAGGGCAATGAACTAAGATAAAAATTGCCTACACTTGAAGTACCCACTTTTGAGGGTGACAGAGCCAAATTTCAATCTTTTATTGAAAAATTTCATAGCCTTATAGGTAATAAAAACTACATTACAGATGTTGATAAATTTAGTTTAGTGAACTATCTGAAAGGCCCTGCCTTAAGATTAGTGGAATCACTGCCAGCCATAGGTGTTTCTTCTTCTGTGGCAATAGAATTACTTAACAGAAATTACATGAATAAGGATGAAATTATACATGATTTGGCTCTTAGAGTAATGAATGCAAACCTCAAAAGACAACTATGGTGGTCTCTCTGACTTTTACTGTGAGTTTGAATGTCTCATGAGACAACTTAAAAAAATAATTTAAACATTGCAGAAACAGCTTGGATCATTCAAGCTGTTGTTTTTGAAAAGCTCCCTTCTAAAGTCAGAGATATTTCATCAGAGGACAACTGACATATACCCTAGCCTTAATAAGTAAGAGAAGATTTCCCAACTGTACTTGCACTTTACAAATCAAGTTACACACTCCCAAAATTTAACACAGCACAAGAAAAACCAACAATGCAGAAAACCAAAAACCTAACAAAAGATTTCAACACTTACCAGTTACATTCAAACACAACCGCAAAACTCAATTTGCAGAAAATAAAGTGACAGAAAAAGACTCAGACCACCCCTTCTCTACAAAACTTTAATGTAACTACTTTTGAGTATAACCTCATACCATGCAAATTTTGTTTTAGCAGTGAACATAGTTCTACAAATTGTCCCAAATACACAGACTTTACAGCAAGGTCAGAACATTGTGAACAACTAAACTTATGCAAAAAATGTACTGGATCAGGGCACCATAAGTTAAACTGCAAATCAAATTTGAAATACAATTGTAAGATTTGCGACAGTTTTGACCATGTTACCCCCATGCGTAATACACACACACACATTGAAAAAACTTATAAACATTATTCAGACCTCAACAAACTCTTGAGAATTAGTCTATTGCTGCAAGTTTGTCAATAGCTACCTTCTCAAACACTGTCCTCAGAAGGCCTTTTCTAATTTAACAGAAACTGCAACAAAACACTGGCTCAAACAGATACCAGCTTCAGAATTTGACAAGGAGTTGAAGTATCTTAGGTCCAGTAACACATTAAACAAAGAAATTCCTTCACTTGTCATGTATCTAAATCTGTACCTGGATACAGAGGGTCTGATAAGGTTTGAAGGAAGGCTTAACAAGTCAACTCTGACTTACAACTCTAAGTACCCAATTCTTCTTCCGAGGAGGAATCACTTCACAAATCTCATCATCAGGGATACCCACAACAAAATACACCACATGGGGGTCCCACAAACCCTGATGGAGCTGAGAAAAACTTATGGCTACCAAAGGGTAGAACTGAAACAAAGAAAATTTTAAACACGTGCATTCCTTGTAAACGTATCCATTCACGACCCTTTAAAACCCCAAGCCCTCCAGACCTACATGTGGAATGAGTAACATTTACTCAGCCATTTGAAACCACGGGTATTGACTACACTGGAGCGGTGAATGTGAGTTTTGGAGATAAAATGGATTCAAAGGAATACAAAGTGTACATTGTACTCTTCACCTGTGCTGCCACACATGCCATATAGCTAGACATAGTAGAACAGTGGTTCTTAACCTGGGGGGCGCACCCCCCTAGGTAATTTCCAGGGGGGGCGCGATCCCTTGGGGAAAAACACTAATTGTATTTGTTATTCTCTTAACGAGAGCATGGGCTAATATTGAGAAGTTTATGAAAAAATGCAAAAGTATCCCCCTCCAAGGGGGGTGTGGAGGGAAGGACCAATTCCTAGAGGGGGCATGGTAGTAAAAAGGTTAAGAACCACTGTAGTAGAAGATCTGATAGCAGAAGCTTTTATTGCTGCTTTCAGATGATTTTGTGCTCACAATTTTGTACCCAAAACTATATAGTCAGACAATGCCACATATTTCAAATCTGGTGAAAGAATTATTCATCAGATTTGTGACAGTGAAACAGTCCAAACTCATTTAATCAAACGCAATATAACCTGGAAGTACATTCCTGTTAATACACCATGGTATGGTTCCATTTGGGAAAGAAACATAGACTGTAAAGAACTACCTTAAAAAGACTATTGGGACCAAACATCTACAACTTTTTGAACTCGTGACTATTCTGTCAGAAATTGAAAACATTATCAACAACAGACCATTAACTTATGGGGGAGATGGTATTAATGAGCCAGAACCTCTCGTACCAAACCACCTAATTAAGGGAGAAACAGTAAAGTTACCAGAATATGAACATAATAGTACAGAGGATCCAGATTGGGTAATAGGACACAAAGACCTTGACACAAAATACCAACATTTGACACAAATCAAAACTCAGTTTATAACAAAATGGAGAGAAGAATACTTAACAAGTCTTAGAGAAAGAATAAACAATTAGCAAAACAAAATTGGAATGATTCAGTCAAAATTGGGGACATTGTGTTGATACATGACAAGACTCCAAGACAACATTGGTCAATGGGAAAAGTCTTAGAACTCAAAACTGGTGAAGACAAAATTACCAGGGTTGTAAAACTGAAAACAGCAACTGGTGAAACCACCAGAGATATCACATTACTATATCCTTTGGAGTGTGGGGCTAAGTTAAAACCATTACCCTACAGGATGGATCAGGATACTATTGGGGAGGAATCAATGTACCTGATGTAACTCAGACTAAACCAGACAGGCCTCAAAGAAAGACTGCTTTGAAAGCCAGAAAACTTTTACAAGAAAAAATTAAGACTGGTGACTTATAAACCTGACACAAATTGAGCAAAGTTAAAATGCTTAATAACTTAACTTTAATTCCATTAATTTCCTATACCTAAGGGGAGTCAAACTGATTAACATAACTTTAACTAAACTTGAGAAGTTGGCCTCTTGAACTTTTATATTTAAATAGGTCTTGAGTAACTGTTCTCTTCCTAAATTCCTACTTTATTTCTTTTAACTCATTTCACATGGTTTAAAACACACTGTTTATTAGAAAATTTAATGTATAACATATAAAGTTTTCCTTCGAGCCCCCTAGTATATGGAAAAACTATACATGTTTACAATATGGTATCGTATGTGGCACCTTTATTTCATAATTAAATATAAATTATTAATTAATTGAATTAAATAGCTACAAAATTTCCTCAGGATTGACGACATAGCCTATTGGGAATGAAAATAATTGCCGTACATACATAGAACCGATATGTAGGCATCAGGCCTGCATAACAAGAGGAAAACCAAATTTATTATTTCATGTTCAACATTTTTCATTGCTGACTCATGAAAATTACTTCGAGAGAAGAGTCAACGAACTTTGAAAAATCAGCAAATAATAAAGACAAAGATTATATTATAGTGGCTCACTCGGAGCTTGCTTATGTTACAGCGATGCTTTAAGCAAGGAAGATGTACTTTATCTTCCTATAAGTTCTGAGTGAAATCCTCATAATATAAAACCTAATAACTATAAAAAGGATAAGCCTATTCCTTCAGGTATTTTAATACAGTGACTGCTTATATTAGTTACATCAAATCAACTCATTGTGTAACCATTGAAACAGCAGCAAGGCCCAACAAAATAATAAGGTAAGGCAATTCCTTTCTTTACCATTAAGCAGCGCAAATACTGAAGGCAATTAAACATAGAGGTCCTTTGAAGACCTACATATTCATAACTCTCTAATGAAAAAAGTAGGGCTTTTGTCATTAACTCTATACTGGAATCTGCTGGAAATTTCTAATGGATGAGGGTATCAGGCAATCAACCCATAGCCCTATATAGTTTTTTCATAATTAGTATACCGATTTTCATTAAAATTCGCTGCTGGCCCCCAAATGGAAAAGATCCAGAAAGAGTATTTGTATTCTGACAAGACATACTTATGTGGCTGATGCACAAGCAACTTTCTTAAAAACCTTAAAGCCAATCTCGTGTTAAATGATGGCATCCTCCTAGGAGGCTTCTCCAAGAACTATTCATTTATTGTGCGAAATACAGCTCAAGGTTTCCATTGAAAAAATAGTTAAGCAACAGTTCATCCCTTTGTGTTCTACTACAAACCTTGTATTAATAGTCAACTTCAAGTTAAAAGTTATTGTTTCATTTCTGATCAAATGAAACCTACTACCCATGTTTATGCATTCTTGAAGTAACTCATCCCTGTGCTCAAAGAAGAGGCCCCACACCTGCATAAGATTCATGGGTGTGGAGGACAGTATAAAAATAAATATAATTTTACCAATCTGTGTCATCATAAAGATGATTTTGGGCTGGATGCAGTGGCATTTCTTTGCCACTTTGCATGGCAAAAATGCTTGTGCTGGAGTTGGAGGCATGGGCAAATGAATGAGAGCAAAAGCGTCTTCACTGCCCTCTGAATGATCAAATCCTCACCCCACTTGACATAAAGCTTTTGGAAGAAAAAGAGGACCAACACAATTTCTGTACTTGTCAAAAGAAGCCTAGGAAACAACAGTGTTTTTGGAAGAAATATTTGCAAATTCAATAACCATCCTTGGCACTCATAAACTTCATAGATTTGTACCTTTAAGTCATACACAGTTGGAGGTTGGTGAAATTTCTTCAGGACCTGCAGGACTCATCACAGTTGTGAAGCTGTTGGAAGATGAATATGAGCAACATCACATTCCTACCAAAGAAATCACCACTAGGAGATAGCCTGTTAATATGATGAAAAAATTTTGTTTGGTCTAGTTGAAAAAAATCTGAGGAGTTTGGTGATTATATATAGGATAAATTTTTTGCATCCATTGGGAAAAGTAACAGACATTTTTTTCCTTCAAGGCCAGACCTCTGTTAGATCCTGCCATCTGATATTATCTAGACAATGATAGCTCCACAATTGCTAGGTAGAATGTGGATTCAGTATACTTTCAGTGATGAGATGCCTGCAGCTACATGTATTTATGAACATTGCATTTAAGTGTAAATAAGATTTAATTTAACTACTATCTGAAATTGTTAATAAGTTGGTAATTTATCAGGGCTGTGGAGTCGGTCAATTTTGAGTGGAGTCGGAGTCGGAAGTGCATAGTTGGATGGAGTCGCAGTCTGCAAATCCTTCAATTATAACCATAGCAGCCTAGGGCTAGGCCTAGCTCAATTTTATGAATAAAATAGATTTAACCTAGTGTTTTTATATATAATATATAAATATAAATAATATACAGGGTGTACATAAAGTCAGGATCTATTTTTGTGAAGCACTTGGAAATTATATGGAATTCAATCATAAAATGATAAAGTGGTAACATTTATTAAATAATTAAGAGTAGGATTCGATGTGACGCCCATCAGTATCCCTGCACAGGTCAAATCGTTCCGCAGCATTTCTAAACACATTCTGGAGCATTTGCGGGGTTATGTTATCTGCAGCAGTTCGTATACGTGTACGTACGTTTTCAAGACTCGTAATCTTCATCTGATAGACGTGCGATTTGATAAAGCCCCATGCAAAGAAATCTAAAGAGTAAAGGGGTTAAATCTGGTGATCTCGCTGGCCAAGGTCTGTTGCTTCCGCGTCTGATCCAGTGATTTGGAAAAATGTCCATTTAGATAATCCTGAACAATTTTGGCATAGTGACAAGGAGCACCATCATGTTGATAGACGATGGTACTAACAATCCTATCCCAATCAGCTGAGGTTCAAGGAATTGCTGCAACATGTCCCAGATAAATAAGCCCCGTAACTGTAGCTTCAGCAAAGAAAAAAGGACCATAAACCTTAGATTTTGTTAAACCCATCCAGACATTAACTTAGTGAGTCTCTTTCCCAATTTGGACGAAATCATTCGGTCTTTCATCTGCCCAAATTTGACAGTTATGGTGATTTACTTTTCCACACGTATGGAAAGTGGCTTCATCACTAAAGAGAATGTTGTCCATTAAATTATCACTCCAGATTTGTTCTACGAGATCAGCACACACACCACTTTGTCGAGGGAAATCTTCCTCATGTAAATCATGTAAAACCTACAAATGATAGCTTTTCTTCTGCAAATTAACTTTCAGAATTTTGTGCACAGATGATGTCGGGAGGCCGAGTCTGTGTGATGCAGCACGAACGGACGTACGTGGCTCCTCAGTGATAATTCTGCGTACTGCATTCACGGTAAGATCTGACATACACGGTCATCCTGATCTTGCTTCATCATTTACAGATCCCGTTCGTTTAAATTTGTTCACCAATTTTTGTATTGTCCTGTCTATTGGCCCTGGCTTATGAATCTCCTTCTAAACTTCTCTCTGATGTCATTGTATTTCTTTCCGGCGATTCGCCAAATTACTATTGCCACACGCTCTTCTGTATTCATTCTAAGGGCTTCTGAAAAGAAAAATAGAAAAAAATAATTATTTCACAAAAATAGATCCTGACTTTATGTACACCCTGTATAATATATATATAAATAATATATAATATAGTTGCTTATAATTAATAAGGATTATAATTAATTAATTAACATAATTAATAATAAGGAAATTTAAAATTTGTACTAGCAACCCTAAATCTTTTTCAGATTTTTAGATTTCAATTTGATAATTTGATAAGCATCACTGAAAGAAGATTTAATGGAAGTGATCCTTTTTTAAGAACAAATTCAGTTTAGGTTAGTACATTTTGTTACGGATGTTTATAATAATACAAAAACATCTTATTAATTTGCTAAGCCAATAATAATCTTATTTTGTTTAAGCGTCAATCAGTTTGTATTTTGGGATTTATTGTAATTTTTGAATAAAGAGAAAAAAAGGTATTAAGGCATAGTTATAGCCACTAAGTAACCTGATGAGTCATGTGGTGGTGACGAAATGCCTTGTTTATGAATCTCCATTGGCCTAATAAAGCTAATCGTAATCAATTTGGCCTTAACATTCCATCGGAGTCGGAATTATGCAAGTCAGATTTCTGGAGTCGGATTCGGAATGTTAAAATTTTTGGAGTCGGAGTTGGAGTCGGCAAATTTTATCACCGACTCCGCAGCCCTGTAATTTATGAATACAGGTGGTAAATGAGACAGAAAATGATATCTCCACTTATTTTTGCATTAAATAAAGCAAGATCCTCGGAATACACTTAATACCTAAATTATAATCAAATGAAATTAAAACCACAAAAATTACCATTGTTTAACCTCTTATAAGACAAGTCTAGATCATCAATAAGAAACTTTTACTGCATAAATTGAAAGAATATTGTTGTAGCTTTATTTTTAAGAATTTTTTTTTCATATTTGTGAACTTGAAGGTCATTCAGCCAATTATTATTGGGTCACAAAGGTCAAATTTTTTTCTAATTTTCCTCTTTATTTTTATTGCAATTTTGGATTCTACATTTCTTTCTGAATTAATTAAAAAATATATAGTTTTATGGATCTAGGACAATTATTGACCTCACTATGACCACCCAAAAAATCTCAATTTGACTTTGACTTTGATGACCTCCATAACTCTCAAGCCAATAGTCATACAGAGCTAAGATTTTGACAGATGAATTCCTTGTATAAACTAATCATATACACCAAAAATTAGCAAAATTTGAGATGGTTGAGTGTCAAGTACTGACCCATGTCTTGGAACTGGCCTGTGGTTAGGTTTGTTTTGGTTTCTAACCTAACCACAACCATTTTTTGGAAATTGAAAATAAGTACGAGTTTCCAATGTCATTCTTAAGGTCTACCCAAAACACTAAATTATACAAGAAAAGTTCTGACCTTCATTTTCTTATGAAAAATTGCCAGAACCTAACCTAACCTAACCTAACCTAAATTAAGTTTGCATAAGAAATGTGTGTATAAACAAAACACACTAAATTACACTAGAGAAGTATAGATTTGACAGTATCTTGTCATGTATTTTACTGCATGTCAACTAACTAGTTTTCTCTAGCCACCTCCAGAGTTTGCTTCTGCAAAACTGGTATCAAGTATAGTTGAATCTTTAGTTTTGGATGAAAGAACATAGTAGACTTGACTTGTCTCTACTTGATTTTGAGTTAGTTGCACAAAAAGAAAATGGCTTAGGTAGTAAAATACCAAAATTTGCAGATGATACCAAAGTAGTTACCCTAGTTACAAACAAAAGATTCTTATAAGCTACAAAAAGTTCTTATTAGAATAGTTGCCTGGGCTAGTGAATGGCAGATGAATTCAGTGTTAAAAAATGCAGTCCTTCATTTTGGCAGAAATGATAAAAAATTTACAATACAATTGGAAAACATGAAGCTACTCAGGCCTACCTAGGTTATCCAAGTCATAAATGATCTAAAGTCATATTTTATAATTGGTTGCAAAATGTCAATTTGAAGTCAACTGATTAAAACAAAATTATTTATAGAGCTGCCAAAGTAGTTTACATAATTTTTAGTGGTGTACCAATTCATTGGCATCAGCATCGGCCAAATTTAGCTGATTCTCTTATTGATTCTTTGAAATTTTAAAATTTTCATTCAAAATAAAATTATATTTATAGAAAATTGAACATAAAAAAAATCACTACAGTAAAACCTGCGCCATCCGGCAATGAACTATCTGGAAAACTTTAGAAAATGGCAAATTTCAATTAGGCCAATACAATTCACCAATCTACAAACTGGGAACCTTACTGATGCCATCTGAAAAAATCTAGAACATCCTTAACATTTTTAATAAAATAAGACTAAATTTTACTTGTTTCAATTGTCCCATACATATGGTACTTAGCATAGTGTTTATTATGTTGATTACAATGTAGTTTACATTGGTGTACAGTGCAGTATAGCCAAAATTTGAGTTTTACTATTATTGTCCATTGGTTTTTCCTAGGTTAATGGTACCCTCAGATAACTGGAAAATTTAGACAACCAGAATGGCTTAATCCCCAAGCTTGCCAGATAATGAAGGTTTTACTGTATTTATGAAAATTTATACTCATTTCAAAGTGTAATTGTGTAAAATATATTTTACATTCACCAAAAAGGGAAAGCTTAAGTTGTTACCTATAAATTTATATTTTCTCTAACTAGCTAATCCCTATACCATATATTATAAACCATTGTAATCTACTCTTTATTAATAATTGTATATGAAATTGTACTTTATAATATTTATATTATTAATTTTTTTTTATTAAGTATGGTATTTTCATAATTTCATAAACCCAAATTGTGTATCCATATTTTTATTCAAATTAGGCTACCAAGGCCTTGAAATTTTAATGAAAATTGTTATTTTCTTTCTTCAACAATGCAAACATCTTCAATGTAAGGAAAATTAATTACAGTGTACTTTAAATATTGGTAGCTCCCTATTCAATTTAGGAAAGAAAATTATTTTATCATTTTACTGAGTAATAAAACTAGTGCTTTTGTCGGCTGAAACACACCAGCATGGCATACTGGTACCTTTAATGAAATGACAGCAAAAATAAACAAAAAGGCAATGCATTTAAACAATTTCCATTACTGTTTTATTGTTTGTTACATGCTCTCTTTTGGATTGGGATGATGGTCATGGGTGGGATGGAATAACTACTGGAAAAGATTTTAAAAAATATAGGAGAGTTCTGGAACCTTTTTTTTTTCTAGAAAAAATACTATGGAAAAACTATACATGCCTAAATATGGTACGGTATCATATATGGTACCTTTATTTCATAATTAAATACAAATTATTAATTTATTGAATTAAATAACTACAAAATTGCCTTTGGATTGGCAACATAGCCTATTGGGAATGGAAATAATTGCCATACATAAAACCCAGTATGTAGGCATTGGGCCCACAAGAAGAAAAATGTATTATTTTGTATCAAAATTTTCCATTGCTGACTCATGAAAATTACTTTCAGAGAAGAAATAATGAATGCGCAAAAATTAGCTGTCTGGGAACTTTGTAAAGTAAGCAAAAATTTAAGACAAAGGAATTTATATTAGCAGCCAGAACTGCCTAGTGACAAGCGAGGCATTAGGCAAGGGAGATATGCTTAATCTTCCTATAAGTTCTGAGTGAATACCTAATAATATAAAACTAATAACTCAAAAGGCTAGGCATATTCCTACAGGTATTTAAATATAGTGAATTGCCTATATTCACTTTCGCAACTCCATTGCCTACATCAAAAGAGAGGCATGATAGGTAGCTGCATGCCCTACAACCAGAAGCGAGGCCCAACAAAATACTAAGTATGATAATTAATTTTCTTCTTTACCATTAGGCAGTGCTAAATACCAAAGGCATATAAATTAAACATTAACCCCAAAAAACCACTACTTAACAAGGTCTTTTGAAGACCTCCACAAACACAATTTTTTAACGAAAAGATGTAGGGTTTTTGCCATCAACTCTGCACCAATATCTGCTGGAAATTTTCACCAGATGAAGTTGACAGCAATCAACCATAACCCTGTAGTATAGTTTTTTATAAGCACTGAATAAAACTAATTAATAGGGGTGTACCGATATCACTTTTTAGCCAATAACCAATACCAATAATTAAAAATAGTATCAACCAATACTGATATCCAGCTAGGGTTTATTAGTTTGTCATAATTTTGTAACATATTCATAATTTATTTTCTGTGTTGAAAATTTGGCAACAAAACAATAATCCTTTTCATTAAAGATGGCAACACTGCATTAGATGTCATAGTTTTGTTTGTTAAATAATTGGACTGGTCCTGTGTTGGGCTTAGTAAATATGTTTTTAACCAGCTAGCTGGGTTAATATTGTGAGCTGTGAGTCTGTGACTACAAGATAGTTTTTTGGTTTTCTAGGCTTTATATCTATTTCTCAAAGGATTTACAATTGTTTGATTGGCTGTTTGAAAAGAAAATTGGGTAAAACTTATAATGTTATAATGTTTCAGACCAACAAAGACTCTAGGATCCACTCATGGCTGGTCTACCTAACTGTGTTCGTAATTATGTATTATGTATGTCCTCCGTGGTGGTGGAGGGGACCTACAATTTTACGTGGGTTCCGAACCACAAGAACATAAGAAATTTATGTAACTGCCTGTACATTCGCAACAACCAATTTTTGCAAAACTAAATAATTATCAATTAAAAACTAATTAATTATCGATTTAAAACTAAAGATAGAATCTCTGGATCCAGAGGATCAAGTCATAATAGACTACTATCCACAAATATGTTACACTCTATATCTGTTTATAACCAACATGCAAATATATCAGATCCAAAGAATCCAGTCAATTTCATTATGGTATCCATCAATACTAGTACCTTGCCAATGAAAAATAAGTCACGGTCCATATCGATTGCGGACCAAGTCAAAATTTGCAACCATATACATTATAATATATATACTTAGGAGGAAAAGTGTAGGTGTGGCTGTAAAGACTGTACAGTAATGTAGAAATGTGTGTGCTACATTTCTTAGGACCTAGGCTATGATGAAAAAATAACGAGTTATGTGAAGTGTTAAAACAATAAAATATTGGAAATTTCATCTTCTAAATAGTTTTTTTATTTATAATTTTGGAAAATCATACTTTTGAAATATTGGCTGATACCAATGCCGTTAAAAATCTACTGATATCACCAATACCGATATATCGGTACATCCCTACTAATTAACATGACCAGCTTTAGTATATGAGTAACAAATTCTGGTACTATGTATTGTGAAGTGAGTTAAGGAAAAGCATTTAAACAAATTTGAAATTTAAAAATATGAAAATTGAAAGTTTTCACAGAAGATTAGTAAAATTTATGAAGGGAATTGGAAATATATACAATATTTGCACAATTTATAAACTTACTTTCAAGTCATGAAAGCATCCAATTTTTTTTTTTAAGCTAAGGAAGGTAAAATTTTAATATCCAGACAGTATTCAGACAGTCCATAGGGCCCTAATAATTACTAACCTAACCTAACAACCTAACCTAGCCCAATCTAACATAATTTAAAATATTAAGCTGTTATGGACTTTCTCTGAACACTGCCTGGATAGTAAAGTTTTGCCACAAAGGAACTACTATTTACCACATCTTATGGCAAGTCATTCTGAAATTCTACTACTATGACTAAACAAATGTGTATCTTTGTAGATCTAGTCTACAAGTCTCTCTTCTAATTTTCTTATTATGCCCTTGAGTGCTTCCATCAAACTTGTGAAAAAACTGTATAGCCCTATGGTTGATTGCTTTCAACCTGGTGATCCAATGAAAATTTCCAGCAGATTTCATGACTACAGTCAATGGCAAAAAGCCTATGTTTTTTTGTTTAAAGTTGTGTATGCATGGAAGTCTTCAAAAAGACCTTGTTCAGTAGTTGTTTGGGCTTCAGTATTTAGTGCAGCCCAATGGTAAAAAGGAAAATACCATACCTTTTTTTTTTTTAAATTAAGCCTTGTGGACTGTAATGTAAACTGTATGACTGGTGTGTATAGTTTTTCCATACTCTGATAAGAAAAGGTTGTATCTAAATTGTTCAAACCTGAAAACAGTTTGAACATCTGTTATCAGATCTCCCCTCAAACAATGTGTCTCAATTAAACATGCCCAATTCCCTTCATTTTTTCACTTTATTCCAGTTGTCTTAAGCTTGGTTGCCCTACATTTCATACCTTCAAGCATATCTATAGCATGCCTATGGTGAGGGGCCCAAGCTTGAATGCAGTAGGCCTGGGATTTTGAATTTAAATACTGCAATGCTGCACAAATGTTTAGTCATTTAAATTGTAACATCATATACCCACTGATTGAGCAATATGTTCCTCTTAAGGACTGGAGAGGAGACAGTGCCTTGGTCAATTAAACCATCTGCAGGTCTTAAGCATAGTAGAGGTAATGCTTGGCAAAATTATAAATCCCTACAAACCAGGTATGATAGGAATTCTGTTGAGGCTTGGACTGCGCCATCCATTTTCCAGAATATTAATTACCAGTACAGAAATTTTTCACTTAAAAGTAGATCTGACTATGAAGCATCCCTAGTGATGAGCCTCAGTGATAAGCCCAAGCTTTTACATTCATATACAGGGTGTACATAAAGTCAGGATCTATTTTTGTGAAATAATTTTTTTTTTATTTTTCTTTTCGGAAGCCCTTAGAATGAATACAGAAGAGCGTGTGGCAATAGTAATTTGGCGAATCTAGGGAAAGAAATACAATGACATCAGAGAGAAGTTTAGAAGGAGATTTCATAAGCTGGGACCAATAGACAAGACAATATGAAAATTGGTGAACAAATTTAAACGAACGGGATCTGTAAATGATGAAGCAAGATCAGGACAACCGTGTATGTCAGATCTTACCATGAATACAGTACGCGGAATTATCACTGAGGAGCCACGTATGTCCATTCATGCTGCATCACACAGACTTGGCCTCCTGACGTCATCTGTGCACAAAATTCTGAAAGTTAATTTGCAGAAGAAAAGCTATCATTTGCAGGTTTTACATGATTTACATGAAGATTTCCCTCGACGAAGTGCTGTGTGTGCTGATCTCATACAACAAATCTGGAGTGATAATTTAATGGACAACATTCTCTTTAGTGATGAAGCCACTTTCCATACGTATGGAAAAGTAAATTGCCATAACTGTCGAATTTGGGCAGATGAAAGACCGAATGATTTCGTCCAAAATTGGGAAAGAGACTCGCTTAAAGTTAATGTCTGGATGGGTTTAACAAAATCTAAGGTTTATGGTCCTTTTTTCTTTGCTGAAGCTACAGTTACGGGGCTTATTTATCTGGACATGTTGCAGCAATTCCTTGAACCTCAGCTGATTGGGGATAGGATTGTTAGTACCATCATCTATCAACATGATGGTGCTCCTTGTCACTATGCCAAAATTGTTCAGGATTATCTAAATGGACGTTTTCCAAATCGCTGGATCAGACGCGGAAGCAACAGACCTTGGCCAGCGAGATCACCAGATTTAACCCCTTTAGATTTCTTTGCATGGGGCTTTATCAAATCGCACATCTATCAGACGAAGATTACGAGTCTTGAAAACTTACGTACACATATATGAACTGCTGCAGATAACATAACCCTGCAAATGCTCCAGAATGTGTTTAGAAATGCTGCGGAACAATTTCGCTGTGCAGGGATACTGATGGGCGTCACGTCGAATCCTACTCTTAATTATTTAATAAATGTTATCATTTTATGATTGAATTCCATATAATTTCCAAGTGCTTCACAAAAATAGATCCTGACTTTATGTACACCCTGTATAAGGCATAAGAAAGTAGGCAAAACATAGTGTAGGACCTTTGAGGTTACCATCTGGAGATGCAGTTTCTGATGCTTTGGGTATGGTGGAGTGCTTTGCCATCTCTTTTTCATCAGTTTATAGAGCAGTGGTACTAGATGACCCAGCATTTCATCAGACATTTATTGGTAATCTCAACAATGTACTTTTTTCATGTGATGATGATAAGGAGATATGTGTCAATTAGATGTTTCAAAAAACTATATGGGCCCTGACAATTTACATCTGCTGCTTCTGAAATCTTGCTCTTTGGTTCTTGCTTTGCCATTGTATAGGATATTCAGAGCCTCTCTTGATGAAGGGCCTCTACCACCTTCTTGAAAGAGATGTCTTGTGGTCCCTATTTTTAAAAAGGAGGCATGACATGATCCACTCAATTACAGACCAGTAAGCTTAACATCTGTTTGTTGTAAATCACTGGAGAGACTTATAGTGAAGGTCATTTCAGATTACTTGGAGACTAATTTTATATTGTCTGCTGAACAATTTGGGTTCAGGGCAGGTAGATCAACGGAGGACCAATTACTGCTAACCTATAATGATATTACTAAGTGTGTGGATGAGGGATCTTCAGTAGATCTTATACTATTTGACTTTGCAAAGGCATTCGATGCAGTTTGCCATAGCATAGTGCTGGATAAGCTGAGGGAGATTGGCGTTTCAGGGGAGCTGCTAGGGTGGATTAGAGATTTCCTTTTTGGCTGAGTGATGCAGGTTTCTGTGGGTGGTCAAGTGAGTGGGGAGAGGGATGTATTGAGTGAGGTACCACAGGGGTCTGTGTTGGGACCAGTTCTCTTTCTTATTTACATCAAATATGTTGCTAGCAGCATTCTTTCTAAATTTAGAATTTTTGCTGATGACCTAAAAATTTACTTGAGGATAGAAATGGGTTCCCCAGGTGATATGGCTGAAGCTGTTTCTTTGGGTCAGAGGGACATCAATCTTTTTAAAATAGCCCGCTCTTGGGATCTAAGTTTGAATAATAATAAAGAGTGTGTGGTGTGGTTTCATAGAGGGCTAATTGGTCATTATGAAATTGTAAAAGTTGCTCAGTATTACATAGACAATCGGCCACTCAGAACTGTCCAGCATACTCAAGATTTAGGAGTTACCATTGATACATCATTGAAATTCCATAAGCATGTACAAAGTATAGTCAATAAAGCTGGTGGTCTTGCAACTAATCTTTTGAAAACTACAGTGAATAGGGAGAGTAGGTTTATGGTAGCATTATTCACTACTTATATTTGCCCAATATTGGATTATTGCTCATGTGTATGGAATACAGGTTATATAGGGGATTTGAAATTGCTTGAGTCAGTCCAGAGACACTAGACAAAAAATATTAGAGGCCTGGAAAACTCATTATGCAGACTGCTTGAAGGCCTTAAGTTTGTACTCAATCCAAGGTAGGCTTATTAGGGCTGAAGTGATTAAATATTGGAAAATTTTTAATGGCAAATGTGTTATGAAACTGGAAGACTTGTTTACATTTTCACCACTGTCAAACACTATGGGTCACCAGTACAAAATTACTTACCGGTATGTAAGAACACAACTGGATTGCAGGAGTAGGTTCTTTAGTATAAGAGGCATTCCCATTTGGAATTCACTGCCATCATCAGTTGTCTCTCTTTCTGATTTGAATGCTTTTAAAAAGGCTTTGGGATTAATACTGGGTGAGGATTTGTGCAGGTTTTCATAAGTACCCACTTCAAAAAGGTAAAATCTATTTGCCACATATGGTGCACTATCCAGCCATTTAACCTGAATTTAGCTTAACATGTTTTGCTTATTTTTCTGTGCTGGCACCCCAGTGGAGTGAGGCTGACCCTTTATAGACCATGTTCCTTTTGCCTTGATTGTGGTTCTTGAGGTGAGGGAAAGCCCACCAGGTAAGATATTCAAAATGAGGCCTAACATAAGAATTACATAACACACACACAAATTCCTTCTTTTGTAATTAACATTCCTCCTAATAATACCAAACATTTTATTTACCTTATTTCTAGCCTCTAAGCACTGCTTGTAAAACTTTAGATCACAACTAACTATAATGCCACGGTCTCTCCAACCAATTCTCCTGTATCTCATAACTAAATTTTATATTATTTCTGTCAAATTGGACTACTTGGCATTTTTTAACATTAAATTCCATTTGCCATTTACTATCCCAGGGCACTAATCTATCAAGATCTTTTTGTAACTTATAAGCATCTTCTATAATAGTAACTGGGGCAACTACTAAATTGTATCATCTGTAAATTTAAATATTTTACAACCTTATTCTTTCTCTAAATCATTTACATATAAAAAGTTTATAAGTTGTATAATAGTATCTATGTATTTTTAGCTAAGTTATTTAGGCTACTTTGGTAGCTCTGTAAATAGTTTCATGTTAATCAGCTGACTTGAGATTGGCATTTTGCAAAACTTTATTATAACACTGATCCCTGTGGTGCCCCACTTTTACTTTCTTCCACCCTGATTCATGACCATTTAAAATTGCTCTGTTCTTTATCTTCTAACCATTTTACTACCTAGTTTATAACTGACCCTGCTATCGCATGAACTTTTAATTTATATAGAAGTCTCCTATCTGGAACCTTGTCAAATGCTTTACTCAAATCTAAATAAATAGCATCTACATCATGTCCATCATCTACCTCATTAGTTACAAACATTAAAATGTCAAAGATCTAAATCCATGCTAGGAACTTGAAATAAGATTAAAACTTTCCAAATGTTCTTCATACTATTCTTTATAATTCTTTCTAGTATCTTTCTGACCAATGATGTTAAACTAACAGGCCTATAATTTCATTTTTATAAATGGATACAATATTTGCTTTTTTCCACTCTTCAGGTATTTCTGCATAATTAATTAATCTATTAAATCACATTTCCTGTCCTTATCCACTTCTATGCTGATGATTCCACCCTTCACTTCTCCACCAACTTCACAAATCATTCTCAGCAATCACTTTGTGCTTTGAATGAGATGGCTATGGTGCACCTGACCTCTGATCTTTCTTACTATCTCTGATTGTGGCAGAGAAAACCTTGTGGTTTTCAGTGCCTCAAAAATTCAGTTCCTTCATTTGTCTACTCATCACAATTTTCCACATGACTATCTCCTTATCTTCAACAATACACAACTCAATCCTTCCACTTCTATTAACATTCTTGTGGTTTCCTTTCCTCATTATCTTCCCTGGAAAGATCGCATATACTCTTTCTAAAATAGCTTCTTAGAGGTTAGGTGTGCTGTACCAGCTCTAGTTTCTTCACCCCAACTCAGTTGCTATCTCTGTACAGGAATCTTGTTTGCCTCTGTATGGGGTATGTTTCTTGTGTGTTGTAGGGTGGCTCAACCCACATATCTCAGTTTGACTGGGTGGAATCAAAAGCTTTTCATCTCATCAACTTCATGCCTCTTACTGATTGTCTTCAATCCCTCTCTCTTTGCTGCAATGTTGCCTCACTCTCTCTCTATTATCACTATTATATAGACACAACTCCTCTGAACTCTGATTGCATGCCACCTCCTTTAAGGAGAGCATACAGTATCAGACTTTTGACACATTCTCACTATTTTTTTCTGTCCAACTTTCTAATGCAAGGGTTAATTGGTATTTTCAAGCTTTCATCCGCTCAACCAGTCAACTGTGGAAAATCTTCCTCAATCCATCTTACCCCGTGTCTATGACCTCTAATCTTCCTGCATTAAAAAAAAAGGTTAGCACCTCAGTTAAGCTATCCTCTTCTCTGAGAATCCTAGCATAAATAGCTATTATCAGGACTAGCAAACAGCCAACAGCTTATAACTTTATTTGGTTTCATTGTGTTAATTACTTTCCTAACATCATCATTCTTCATCCGAATCTTATCAAGAATGACAGAATTTAGAGAATCTAAAGAATCAGAATCAAAGTTATTCAAGTTTTCTTCAGTAAAAACAGAGCTAAAATAACACTGGTCAACAACAATTTTGTCACAAGGGTTTTGATGGGTGTTCTAAGTGTAATTTTTCATGCTGAATCTAAATATGAAATCAGATTTTTTCTATCAGGCTTAGTTTACTTGTGACGCTATGTTCATTTTTTCCTCATTTAGCATGATCACCGGATAAAAAAATAATAACATATTATATATAATTAAGTATATAATAATAATATAATATAAAATATTATAATAAATATAATAATATATTATATTAATTAATATAACTATAATAAAATATATTAATATATATGTTGTATTAATTTTTCTGTAAAATTAGTAGCTACAATTTATTCCTTTGGGGAGAAAGTTCTGATAATGCTGGCAGGATAAATTTGGTCGGAGCAGCAGACTGTGCAGGTTGAAACATGTTTGTACCTGTTCAGACATGAGCCTAGTTTCTGTGTGTAGAGCAGCTCCAAGTCAGTCTGCTTGTAAATGTCACAGTGTTAACAGCTAGTGTCTGTTGCTTCTTGTTAATTTTACACCAGTGTTGTATTCATATAGATGTTTTGTAATGCCGCGGAACTGTCTGAATCATCCTAATTCCTTTTATGTATGTGGTGGTCTAACTTTAAAATCCCAGAAACGTAACTTTACACCATTAGTAAAAAAATGCTATGAACTTTATTTCGGATGTAAAGTAGGCGATCAGGACAAGAGTTGGGCCCCTCACATTTGTTGTGTGACATGTGTAAGACTACTTACAGGATGGCTAAACAGTTCATGTCACATGCCATTTGCTATTCCAATGATTTGGAGGGAACCCAAAGATCACACAACAGACTGCTATTTCTGCCTGGTAAATACAAAGGGGATCACTTCAAAAACAAAGAGCCTTATGAAATACCCTAATCTACCATCTGCAATGAGACCAGTTCCCCACAGTGCTCAACTTCCAGTACCAAATCCTCCTGAACATGTAAGTTTAAGTGATGAGGAATCAAACATAGCTGTAGCATATCACGAGGAAAAAGATGAAGACATTTCTGATCCAACATTCCAGGCTACCTGTTCCTCCAATGAACCACATTTACTGTCACAAGGAGATCTAAATGACCTAGTTCGTGATTATTGAAATTGAACTTTTAGGTTCAAGATTAAAGGGTTGGAATCTACTGCAACGTGACACTAAAGTTTGTTTTTTCCGCAGCCGCCATGATGAATTCAAAGAATGGTTCTCCCATGAAGATGGACTTGTGTTTTGTAAAGATGTTAATTCAGTCATGGGGGCTCTTGGTCATGAACATAACGTGGATGAGTGGCGATTGTTCATTGACTCCTCAAAAGTCAGCTTGAAAGCAGTCCTTCTTCACAACGGAAATAAATTTCCTTCTGTACCTATTGCACATGCTGCAAACATGAAAGAGTCATACGACAACATGAAGTTGCTTTTAGAAAAGTTTCAGTATCAGAAATATAAGTGGAATATCTGTGGAGATCTGAAGGTCATTGCACTTTTGCTAGGGTTGCAGCTAGGTTACACCAAGTGCTGTTGTTTTTTATGTGAGTGGGACAGTAGGGACAAGCAAAACCACTACGTTAAGAAGGATTGGCCAAAACGCACCTCACTTGTTCCAGGCAAGAAAAATGTTGTGAATAGTTCACTTGTTGACCCTGAGAAAGTGTACCTTCCTCCTTTGCATATCAAGCTTGGACTTATGAAAAACTTTGTTAAAGCGATGGATAAAGCGCAAACAGGATTCACATACTTGAGAAATAAGTTTCCCCGGATCAGTGATGCCAAGATTAAAGAAGGCATTTTTGTAGGCCCTCAGATCAGAGAATTGTTAAGAGATGAGAGATTTGAAGGAGAGTTGAATGAAGTTGAGAAAGCTGCATGGCATAGTTTCAAAAGTGTGTGCACCAATTTTTGGGAAATCACAAGGCCGAAAACTATCCTGAAATAGTAGATCTTCTTAAGTCTTACCAAGCAATGGGGTGCAATATGTCATTAAAGGTTCATTTCTTGGACTCTCACTTGGACTTTTTTCTGGAAAACCTGGGTGCGGTAAGACGAACATGGTGAGCATTTTCATCAGGATATTTCTGCCATGGAAAACTGTTACCAAGGCAAATGGAGCCCCAGTATGCTAGCTGACTATTGCTGGACTCTTAAGAGAGACATGCCTGAGCAAAGCACAGCAGAAAATCAAAACAAGCTACTTTTTAAACTACAGTGACTTTTTGATCATATTTTAATAAGTATGTAACTATATGGGTTTTTAAAAATTAAATTGCATGTCACACAAAAACCAGACCTGATAGAGAAATTTACAAACTTATTTGGATTCAGCACAGAAAATACTATAAGAATAAGGTATTTTCATTCTTGGGACATGAAAAAATTTTTTTTTGTTGCCCAGTGTAATCATTGAAAATGCCAACAATATCCTGATCATTTTCAAATATCCTATAATCATGTTCAAATGGGCCAACACAATCCTATTTTTTATTGTTTTTATAAAATCTAAAAATTTCTTTGAATCCTTATTACTATTTGTAACAAGATTTATTTCACTATGCCCTTTGCTCTTCTTAATCAAACTATTTAATTATTTCTCAAGTTACCAAACTTAAATACAGTGGACCCCCAATTTGAGTACGTAATCCATTCCAGCATGGCGTACTCAATTCGAAATGTACTCAAATCGAACTTAATAACCTATGGGTATTAATTAATTTGTTCCAAAACCCAAAAATTTCACCCCACCCCTACTTTTTTTATAGAAATTGGCCTACGAAATTTAGTAATTGTATTAAAAATAGACAGAATAGAATACAAAATACATACCGTACAATATAGACAAAATAGAATAATCCTGTAGGAGTCTTGCTTGATGTGCTGGAAGTTCCAGATGAGGAATGGAGGGGAGGAATTATTGCTTGGAGGGAGAGTCTCCTTCCATGATGATGTCTGGTAACTCATCAGGGCTAGGCGTTCTTAGGCCCACAGCCAATGACATGGAAGAGGTAGAGGGTTGGGGACTTGAGGGCTTGAAATAAGCATCAATTTTCTGTTGCTTTTGCCTGTTTGTTATGAATGACTTAAAGTAGCTCATGACCTTGTCCTCAAACAAGCCGGCTGGCGTACTCAAATCGAGTTTTCTACTCAAGTCGAGTCAATAGGAGCCTATGGATGAGCGTACTCAAATCGAAAATACTCAAATCGATGCGTACTCAAATGGGGGTCCACTGTACATTACTCTAGGTAAGGCCTAATGCAGAAATTATACAATTTACAGATCTCTTTCTTTTGCAACTAATATTTCTCTTAGTAATAATAATATATACAAATGAAAATTTTACCTACCTCATTCCCTACACCACCGCTACTCACAATTTTACCTTCCTTGCCTTGCCTTGCCTTGCCTTCAACATTTAGATATCCACCATAATCTGTATTTAAATAATAAAATTTTAAAAAAACATGCATATGGACTAGTTTTCCTTAATAGTGGTAGTAGGACTAATATACAGTGGGCCCTTGTTGTTTGTGAGGCTCTCTGTTTGTGATTTCGCAAATTCATGATGACCCATTTTACTACTGTGTTTCGGTAAATTCACGACTGACTCCGCAAATTCATGATTTTGTCATGTGGTGTCTGCAATGCTGCCCACGCAGGTTGGCACAGGCTCAGTTATGCTGTCTCTTTCACTGAGTGAGGTTGTGTCATTTCATGCTCTTCAATGCCAGTGTACTATATTTAGTGTGTTATTTAGTTGTTTATAAAATATTATTGCTTTAAATAATTGTTTATGTAATAATATTGCTTTATATTACATACAGCAAAAAGTTTTATTTACATTGTTTATGTAATATTACAGTAACATTATTGGTTTTTATTAGTGTTTGATGCGAATCATTCCATTAAAATAAAACTTTTTTTGCCATTTTAAGGGTATTTTACACTGCCATCCTTGAGCTTTTGGAACCAATTAGCCATTTTACATTGAAAATGGATCTTGTTGGCTATTTCATAATTCTCAGTCCCAATTGATCACAAATGAGGGCCCACTGTTATATACAGTAGCTATTAAATGTTGTGACAGGCTACGCAAACCCATCATGAAATTTTACATTCCCAGTTATACACCATCCCCAGCAACAGCAGTGCAACATAGAAACATCATAACACTCATAAAACATACTTTTTAGTACGTTGTGGTATTTCTTTTCTTCTTAATAACCTTGTGTAACCTATGTGGCAGTGAGTCTGCAAGTTTCTGCAAATGTTCTGCAGGCATCTCCTCCCACACTTTCACTAAGGCTGCTTTCGACTTAGGAACTGAGCTAGTGTCAACATCCTGGAGTCACTTTTTCAATATCAACCATAAATTTTCAATAGGATTAAAGTCTGTGCTGTTACCAGGCCAGTCTTTAAAGTAACATAGAGCACACAAATCAAACCACTCTTTCACTTGTTTACTTGTGTGGTAGGGAGCACCATCCTGCATGAATGTGTCTGCATTACACTTGTCAAAACATTCCTCCAGATTATCATACAATAAATCAAGGTACCCTTCACTGTTCATGGTAACACCTTTCTTGAAGAAAATTAAATTACTCACTCCATAATAAGAAAAACAACCCCATAGCATAAATGAATAAGGGTACTTTACAGTCTTCCTGGTGTACCATGGGTCAAACCTGTCCAATTTCCGGGGCCATCTCACCTTCTCTCGTTTAGTACCTGACACTGTAACACACTTTCCTATCTGACCACAAAATGCACAGCACTTTCTCCAAAGGCCAGTCTTTAATTTCCTTAGCAAAACTAATTTGTTTTGCTTTGTGGCGGGTGGTCAAGAGAGGTTTCTTTGCTGCCTTCCTCATTGGTAGATCAGGATCTTGTAGCGAATAACACTGCACAGTTCTTACGGACACGTTACCCAGTAATGCAGGATAAGTTTCCTTTATTTCACATGCTGCTTTTGTAGGCGAGGCATTCAGCTGTCTTTTAATAACATTCAAAGTCTTTTTGGTAAATGTATGGGTCTCTTATCACAACTGCCACTCAACAGTTCTTTGAGCGACTCTTGTTATTTCCACAATAGCTTTTGCACCAAAACCAGCCCTATGCAGGGCGTATATTAGTGATGTGAGTCATTTTTTATTGTGTCGTTTTTTTTTTGTTTTTTTTGTCGTTTTTTTTGTTTAAAACGAAGATAGTCTGTTTTTTTGTTTTTTTTGTTTTTTATTGTTTTTAAACTTATTCCATATTTTTCTTCCTTTAATCTAATAAGTATATTAGTATTACTATAATTTACTATACTACCATGCTTATACGGTTATACCTAGTATATGTATATAGTCATCTTTTAGAAAAACTGAATCACACAAAATATATAATAGAAAGGAAAAACAAACCCTCATTTTTTATATGTATATACCTATATTTTTTAACTAGAACATAAAACATTCTTCCTCATTTCAAACAATATACATAATTGTGATTGGCAAGAGTACCAGTATATATATTCCAGATCGAAAAAAAAAATATTCACCTTTTTTGAACCTTTTTGTTAACCTAATGTTGGTTAACCTTCATTTCCATGGAAGAATCATCACTAGATTGGGTAGAGCATATATGCTAGTTTCAATATCATAGGTACTGGTATAATATACATAATACTGGTATAAAACAATAGATATAATTGTGATTGGCAAGAATACCAGTGTGTGTGTGTATATATATATATATATATATATATATATATATATATATAATATTCCAAATAGAAAAATAAAAAAAATATAAATATTCATCTCTTTCTTTAACCTTTGTGTTAACCTAATGCTGTTTAACTTTCATTATCTGATTCTATTTCCATTGAAGAATCATTATCACTAGATTGATTAAAGCAAATAGTTTCAATATCACAGGTACTGGTATTTATTGCAGATTTGGATGTTGACGAAGCCAATGTAGCACCATGTTTTACTTCACTTTCTTGGAATTTTGCATTTTGGGATATAAATACTAGCTTTGCTGCTCTGTCTGTGCTTAATTGGTTTCTTTTGGCTGTATGGATATTACTGTATGTGCTAAATGATCTCGGAGGTAATGAAAGGGCGAAATAGAGGTGTATGAGTTTGTGTAGGTATATATGTGAGTATGCATGCATATGTATCTGGAATTCTGGATGTATGCATGTGTATGGGGTATACAATAGATATAAATGTGTATATAAGTATTTATGTATATATTGGTATATATGTATATGGGTGTATGTGTATGTATATATATATATATGGATGGTCTCGTGGGGGGGGGGGGGAATATGTCATCGCGGGTCTAAAGGATAGTTAAGTGGGAGATTCAAAATCCGAGGAATGGATGGGAGAGTCCTGGAAAGGTTGGACAATGGGCAGTCAGCTCCCAGCCAGTGTTCTCGCAAGTTTAATGGATCTCAAGATACAAGACTTTCATGCAAGAAAGAGGCCAGTTTTTTCTGTAAATAGGCTGAAAAGGACATTCTATACTGTACCATATGGCCTATTTTATTATTTATTTATTTATTTTTATAATATAATCATTGCAAAAGTATACCTTATAATTAAATTGGCAATATCTATATTAATTATTAAAAAAAACAAAAAAAAACAGAAAAAAAACAAAAAAAATGACAAAAAAAACAACAAAAAACAAAAAAAACGTTTTTTTTACATCACTAGCGTATATATGGCTGATAGTATCCTGAGATATAATGCACTTACATGCCATGTCACAATGAGCAATCTCAACAATCTGAAAAATATGCTTGAATTTAGACATAATCACCAGAATATTGGCCAGTAAACAACCCTCCCCCTTCATGCCTGGATGAACACAGAATGACAGTCTGAGCTCCAAGGTGTTGCTACAGGAACAGGCAAGATGCCAGATTAGCCATATTTATAATTTCACCCATACAGGCTTGCTGGAAGGGTATGAATGGAAACATCAAATGTCATGGTGGGTTTGCGTGACCTGCCACAACATTTGATGGCTATTGTATATTAGGGCTTGGCATCCAAGATCCTGGAGGAAGTAAAGTAGACAGCTCATTTCCCGAAATTTTGATCTTGGGATTTCTCCATATTCTATTTTCAGGGGAGACTTTTAAACAGTTTTATTATGAGGTATATTAGGGATAATATAATAGGGATATTAGGGTATAGTAAGGATAATCTTAAGATAGATTGCAGCGAAACAACTGTGGGAGGGACAATGGAAATACTTTGATATTAGTTCCTGAAGTAAAGAGGTTAATTAAAGAGTTAAAGACTGGTTCTGCATCAGGGGTAGATGACCTATCGAATGAGCACTTAAAATATGCCAATAACGTAGTATTTCTGCATATATCATTGCTCCTATCAGCCATGCTTGCTCATAGCTATATCCCAGCAGAGTTCATGAGGGTATATATCTTGCCCCTGGTCAAAAATATGTATGGAGACATTCTATCCAGCAGTAATTATGGGTCTATTGTCTGTGCTGCGCTTCCTGCTTCTCAAAACTATTACAAAAACTCTTGTTACTCCCCGATTAAATGATTACCTATGGACATCTCGTAATCAGTTTGGTTTTAAAAGGTCCCACTCAACTGACCTGTGTATCTTATGTACTTAAAGAAACAGTATCTAAATACATTGACAGTAATTCAACTATTTATAGCCATTTCCTAGATATAAGTAAGGCATATGATAAAGTGAACCACAATATTTTATTTAAAAAACTAGAGGACAGGAAGGTTCCCATGTACATATTAAATTTATTGAAATTTTGGTATTCCCACCAATCTTTTACCATTAGGTGGGGCAATGTGCTCTCTGAATGTTTTGGCTCCTCTTGCAGGGTGAAACAAGGCTCCTTGCTCTCCCCTATGTTGTTTAACGTGTATATTAATGGATTAATTGCTTCACTTAATGAGGCAGCAGTGGGATGTTGTATAGATAACAAGGATAAATAACTTAGTTTATGCCAATGATAGTGTTGATAATTTCCTCTGTTGTGGGATGTTGTATAGATAACATAAGAATAAATAACTTCATTTATGCCGATGATATGGTGTTAATGAGTCCCTCTGTTAAAGGTCTGGATCAGCTACTAAAAGTCTGCAAAGTGTTTTTGCAGAAACATATTCTTTTTAATGTTACAAAAACTAAGGTTATGCAATTTCATCCTAAAAGCTATAATCAGCCAGCTGACATTAGGTTTAAAATGAGAGGTGAAGTAACTGAGGAAGTACAAGAGTTTAAGTATTTGGGTCAAACTATCACCAGCTCCTTGAATGATGACTCAGATATAAAAAAAAAACAATCTTGAAGCCTTTGTGCTAAAGTGAATATGACTATAAGGAACTTTCAGTTCTGTACAAGTGAAGCTAAAGACACTATCTTTCGTACTTTCTGCAGTAATATATACGGACAGCAACTCTGGGTGAATTATAAAAAAGGTTCTGGCAGAACTCTAAATTTGTGTACAACTGTATTTTAGACTCTTGCATAAATTACCCCTGAGATGCTCAGCTTTGCAAATGTTTGCTACCCACAGTGTCCCAAGCTTCCCGGAGGTAACAAGACATGCTCAATACAGTCTGTTGCAAAGAATCAAAAAATCAACCAACCTGATTATCCAAGCTATCCATGAGTCCTGCCATTTATCCTCTAAGATATGGAATTCTTGGTACAAAAACGTCTGTTTGTAGCTCCACTTAACTTTGACATTACTGTATTATTTCTAATCAACTGTATATATTTCTATTCTTAGTATGAACTGTCATTGTATTAATAATTGTGATATGGACTATAGTCTGCCAATAAACCTTTTTATTTTCATTTCATGCAAAGGCTTTTCGCAATTGAAGTTTTCATTCACCTGTTTTTTAAACTTCAAAAACCATTTTCACTTGAGTATGGGGTGAAGTAATATCCTGGGATCCCGGGTGCCCAGCCCTAATATATATATATATCGTAAAGAACGACGCTTGTATAGGAGATATTCCGCGCAAGACGAGAAAGAGAAAACAACAAATGAAAAAATGAAGTACCACCTGGGAATCGAACCCGGGATCTTCCGATTGCCGGTCAGACGCGATAACCACTACACCATGGACTCCACTCTTCCAAATGCCGTAATTCCTCTACATACTCGCAGAAACCAATGCCCCAAGGGGGCACCTCCCGCTTGCCGTAACATTATATACATTCAACTGCAAAGAACACGCAGTATAAATAACGTAAAGAACGACGCTTGTATAGGAGATATTCCGCGCAAGACGAGAAAGAGAAAACAACAAATGAAAAAATGAAGTACCACCTGGGAATCGAACCCGGGATCTTCCGATTGCCGGTCAGACGCGATAACCACTACACCATGGACTCCACTCTTCCAAATGCCGTAATTCCTCTACATACTCGCAGAAACCAATGCCCCAAGGGGGCACCTCCCGCTTGCCGTAACATTATATACATTCAACTGCAAAGAAACACGCAGTATAAATAACGTAAAGAACGACGCTTGTATAGGAGATATTCCGCGCAAGACGAGAAAGAGAAAACAACAAATGAAAAATGAAGTACCACCTGGGAATCGAACCGGGATCTTCCGATTGCCGGTCAGACGCGATAACCACTACACCATGGACTCCACTCTTCCAAATGCCGTAATTCCTCTACATACTCGCAGAAACCAATGCCCCAAGGGGGCACCTCCCGCTTGCCGTAACATTATATACATTCAACTGCAAAGAACACGCAGTATAAATAACGTAAAGAACGACGCTTGTATAGGAGATATTCCGCGCAAGACGAGAAAGAGAAAACAACAAATGAAAAAATGAAGTACCACCTGGGAATCGAACCCGGGATCTTCCGATTGCCGGTCAGACGCGATAACCACTACACCATGGACTCCACTCTTCCAAATGCCGTAATTCCTCTACATACTCGCAGAAACCAATGCCCCAAGGGGGCACCTCCCGCTTGCCGTAACATTATATACATTCAACTGCAAAGAACACGCAGTATAAATAACGTAAAGAACGACGCTTGTATAGGAGATATTCCGCGCAAGACGAGAAAGAGAAAACAACAAATGAAAAAATGAAGTACCACCTGGGAATCGAACCCGGGATCTTCCGATTGCCGGTCAGACGCGATAACCACTACACCATGGACTCCACTCTTCCAAATGCCGTAATTCCTCTACATACTCGCAGAAACCAATGCCCCAAGGGGGCACCTCCCGCTTGCCGTAACATTATATACATTCAACTGCAAAGAACACGCAGTATAAATAACGTAAAGAACGACGCTTGTATAGGAGATATTCCGCGCAAGACGAGAAAGAGAAAACAACAAATGAAAAAATGAAGTACCACCTGGGAATCGAACCCGGGATCTTCCGATTGCCGGTCAGACGCGATAACCACTACACCATGGACTCCACTCTTCCAAATGCCGTAATTCCTCTACATACTCGCAGAAACCAATGCCCCAAGGGGCACCTCCCGCTTGCCGTAACATTATATACATTCAACTGCAAAGAACACGCAGTATAAATAACGTAAAGAACGACGCTTGTATAGGAGATATTCCGCGCAAGACGAGAAAGAGAAAACAACAAATGAAAAAATGAAGTACCACCTGGGAATCGAACCCGGGATCTTCCGATTGCCGGTCAGACGCGATAACCACTACACCATGGACTCCACTCTTCCAAATGCCGTAATTCCTCTACATACTCGCAGAAACCAATGCCCCAAGGGGGCACCTCCCGCTTGCCGTAACATTATATACATTCAACTGCAAAGAACACGCAGTATAAATAACGTAAAGAACGACGCTTGTATAGGAGATATTCCGCGCAAGACGAGAAAGAGAAAACAACAAATGAAAAAATGAAGTACCACCTGGGAATCGAACCCGGGATCTTCCGATTGCCGGTCAGACGCGATAACCACTACACCATGGACTCCACTCTTCCAAATGCCGTAATTCCTCTACATACTCGCAGAAACCAATGCCCCAAGGGGGCACCTCCCGCTTGCCGTAACATTATATACATTCAACTGCAAAGAACACGCAGTATAAATAACGTAAAGAACGACGCTTGTATAGGAGATATTCCGCGCAAGACGAGAAAGAGAAAACAACAAATGAAAAAATGAAGTACCACCTGGGAATCGAACCCGGGATCTTCCGATTGCCGGTCAGACGCGATAACCACTACACCATGGACTCCACTCTTCCAAATGCCGTAATTCCTCTACATGCCCTTGGGGCATTGGTTTCTGCGAGTATGTAGAGGAATTACGGCATTTGGAAGAGTGGAGTCCATGGTGTAGTGGTTATCGCGTCTGACCGGCAATCGGAAGATCCCGGGTTCGATTCCCAGGTGGTACTTCATTTTTTCATTTGTTGTTTTCTCTTTCTCGTCTTGCGCGGAATATCTCCTATACAAGCGTCGTTCTTTACGTTATTTATACTGCGTGTTCTTTGCAGTTGAATGTATATAATGTTACGGCAAGCGGGAGGTGCCCCTTGGGGCATTGGTTTCTGCGAGTATGTAGAGGAATTACGGCATTTGGAAGAGTGGAGTCCATGGTGTAGTGGTTATCGCGTCTGACCGGCAATCGGAAGATCCCGGGTTCGATTCCCAGGTGGTACTTCATTTTTTCATTTGTTGTTTTCTCTTTCTCGTCTTGCGCGGAATATCTCCTATACAAGCGTCGTTCTTTACGTTATTTATACTGCGTGTTCTTTGCAGTTGAATGTATATAATGTTACGGCAAGCGGGAGGTGCCCCCTTGGGGCATTGGTTTCTGCGAGTATGTAGAGGAATTACGGCATTTGGAAGAGTGGAGTCCATGGTGTAGTGGTTATCGCGTCTGACCGGCAATCGGAAGATCCCGGGTTCGATTCCCAGGTGGTACTTCATTTTTTCATTTGTTGTTTTCTCTTTCTCGTCTTGCGCGGAATATCTCCTATACAAGCGTCGTTCTTTACGTTATTTATACTGCGTGTTCTTTGCAGTTGAATGTATATATATATATATGTATGTAGTGTGTGTGTGTTTTTTTTTTTTGCCCTCGCTTATAAGTACAAATGTTTAGTTTGGGAAAAAGAAACAACCTGTGTTACTCACCATCTACATTCACTAAAGAGAGTCCTTTACTAGTGAGTAAAAGGTCATTTATCAAAAGATACTAAACCTTTGGTACAGTATAGCTAAACTTAAGGCTGAAATATCCCAGAGCAGCAGAATATTAGAACAGAAGTAAAAGTATTGTACTATACTTTTCATTGGTTAAATAAAAAAGTAAATTCTGCTCAGTTTTTATAGAGTTGTGTGTGATATGTATTGACCAAGTCTAATTAATAATGATAAAGAAAGACTTGATAGGGAAAAGTTGGAGTTGTAGTACTGATAGTCTTTCTATGGCATTAAAGCACCATATAGGCGCAATACATGCACCTAAATTTAGCCTTTCCAGCAAGAGCTTAGACTGATTTAAGATTCCATAGGCATAGCTGATTTTTAGGTACTGTAATATTCCTTTTCTTATCAGGAGATGCAACCAGTTATTAAATAAGAATGAATTAATTGTGTAGAATACTCATTTACAAGATTTTAAATATGTCCTTGCCATTGCCTTATAGAGAAGATGTTAATCAGTGGAGTGTTGAGCAACTTGCAGCTTGGTTGCAACAAGTATGTGTTCTACCTTTATTATTCAACTTTTTAATTACTGCAGTTCTTTTATTATGAAAAATGTGTGGCTTTTTTCAGTATTTCCCCACAATTTTTTTTTATTTGTTATTGTTGTATAGCTATATCTTTTTTTCTGTATTTCCCCGCTATTTTTAAGAACCAAAAACCTACAGGGAAATTATTGAATGCCTGGGTAGGTTAATTGAATGCTCAGTTAGGTCAGTTGTATACCCTTAATGACTGGTTAGGTTGTCATGATATTATTGGTTGGGTTAAGTTGTGATATTTTCATTAAAACTAACAAAACTATCATGACAACCTAGCCAATCATTAAGGGGTACAGCTGACCTAACTGGGCAGTCAGTTAACCTAACCAGGTATTTAATAATTTTCCTGTAGGTTTTTGGTTCTAAAAAAAAATAGTGGGGAAATACCAAAAAAAAAAAAAAAAAGATATATACGATAGCAGAAAAATAAAAAACAATTGCAGGAGATAATACTAAAAAAAGAGCCAAACATGCCAGGTATATCAGAAACTTTTGTTTTCATAGGACTTTGTGCTATTTAGTGTGTTGTGGTATAGTATAATGCAATTGCCCTTTCTCACCCCAAAATATAGCATGTCCAATGTTTGACACATCCAAAACTGGAAATGCTGTATTTTTGGATGGGCAAGGGCAATTGTATTATAGTGTGTATGCTATGCCATAGTCTCTTAGTTATTTAAGACAAATACACTAAACCCCTGATAATTCATGACCCTCAGGGCTCTGGCCTAATTGAATTATTGAAAATCATGAATTATCCTAACATCACAAACTTTTTTCCCAATTCATGATTTTTCCACACACCTCTTCACTATATCCTGAAAAATTTGTAAGATTCATTGAAATCTCTGATTATTGCACCAAAGTTTTGATTATTCAGAAATAACCACTTGATACAGCTTTATTTTCCTCACTACTGCTTTATATGGACATGTTTTAATGTCTGACAGTGGGAGGCCTACCAAGAACAAAGAAGAAAATTAATAAACCAAACAGTGTTTTGATAATAAAGTACAGTACAGACTTACAGTACCTGTACATGCATACAAAAATATTTAAAAAAATAGCTGGGATAACGGAGGTTGGGGGATGCTTGCCCTCACACAATCATACAGGAACTCTCCCTGTACACATTACCACATGGGTCATTTCGTGATTTTTGGATTAATTCATGATTGTTGTTCAATCTCTCAAAATCTGTTTCACTCTTTTGATGGCACAAAAAAATCATGAAATAGCTTGACAATGAATTAGATTCACGAAATAGCAGGGATTTAATGTAGTTTTGTTAACAGCATAACAGTTAGGCCATATTCCAAATACACAAAATTAATATAAGTATTTCATGGTAGGTCATTTTAGGACAAGTTAATTTTATTCTCTAGAAAACTTCAAGATAATTTAGATGGATGACCTTTTTTTTTTCTCTTGCTGCTGAACATCTGAGGCAATTCATGGGCCAAGTATTTATGGCAAACAATAAATTCTGAATTATAAAAAGGAACATAGATTTGTGTATGGGCACTAGATTGCTAGAATCTTACTTGATTTCATGTGATGCTTGTGGCTGCTTTCCGTCTACCAGTTTATCAGTATCTGGTGTCAGACTAGTTGTTGTCAACTACAAAAGGTTGGACAAGTCGCAATCATTGATTCATGATCGGTGCTGATTTTTGATGAGTTTCACCCCCACCAATGATTATTCACAAATATAGGTACTACCAAATCAGTATGTTAAATAGTGTACTTACTACATCCTTTAATTTTCTTTGAGATAAGAATAATTTTTCTATTTAGTTTACTAACTTTAGTTATTAAATAAACTTTTTATTGCTCTGTAGCCAATTTAAAAGTTCATCCCAGGCAATATTTGGCAAAGGGCTGCCCAACACTGACCTAAATCCACACTTATTATAAAGCTGCTATGGAACTAATTTATTAAAAAATTAAAAAAATATGAGACTAGTTATAGTTTAACCTGTTTAGAACCATCATACGGTGGCATTCCACGTTTCTCTCTATGTCACTGCCTAATAAATGTCTAATGAAGTTGGCTTCCTTGTATTTTTAAATCAACATTGTTGCTTGACTTTGCCATTCTTAACTGTTAAATACAGATTTGACTTAAATAACAAAACCAACAACCTACATTATTAATAGACCTATTATATTTCAGAGGGAAATGCCAGATATTGCTGATATATATTTGAGAAAAGGAATTGATGGGCATAAAATGATTGTAAGTATAATGCTTTGGCCTGTAGCTTTTTAAAAATAGCTTCTTAATGTAATATATTTTATTAGTTTTGCCAAGTTCTTACTGCCTTGGATAATGTTCTAAATTTTTATTTTCAGACACTTCCTGAGGTGGAGCATGTTACTGGTTTACATACTTTGTCATTAAGGGAAAGACTGTAAGTAGGTAGCTACAAGTTAAATTGCTAGCCATTCTGTTAATTTACTCTTGTATACCTACTGTAAGGCTTTGTTTTAACAAAACATTGATTTTTTTTTTTAATTATTAAGCAAATTTATTATATTACTTTGTTGGTTACCTAAGGCAAAGCTGAAATCACTTTAACTTGGAGAAAGGTTCTTCTATGGATTTTTGGACAAAATTAGTTAGTTTTACCCTAGCTCAATGTCATTATTAATCACTGTTTTCAAATGGAGCTCTGCACCTGTTTAGAGGCTTGGCAACATTTCACTGTATGCTTAGAAAAAAAATTGGTTACCATTAATTTGTCCTTAGTTTCCCTATCAATAATTTAAGTGACTATAAATTATCTTTAATGATCTAGCTCAGCAGTTGTCAAACATTTGAAGTTTTAATATCACTGAAGAGTCATATCATAATTTTGTAGTCAACTTTGGAATCACTCATTGACCCAGGGTTGGCCTAGGTTAGGCTATTTGGCGCATTGTTATGGGTTGCAAAGGGCTAAACTAGGCAGGCTAATTAGTGAAGTATGACTATGTCTAATGGTATTGCTGTCACAGCAATCAGGAAGTTTAATTCTGTTATTTTATGTGAATTGTTATGAAACATTTAACTGAGGAAGACAAAATGACTATCAAACTTCTTCACAAGGAAAAAGGTTTTGGTGCTAAAAGAATAGTATGGCAGTTTCCTAATTGACATTGGTCTGTACATAGTGTGTTGCATCTGTTGGAAAAAATTTATGAAAGCCAGGAAATGGATGACTGTTGATGACCATGTTTGCCAGGGTCACAAGGACCATGGCAAACATTGAATTTGTAAGTGAATTTATTTGCATCCAAGAAGACAAATCCCATTAAGTTTGATTGTAACAAAGAACTGCTAATTGCACCAATATTAAAAACATTCAGTGCGTCAAATTGCAAAGAAAGATTGGTCTAAAACAATGTTGCCATTGAGACTGCTTTGCCATTTTAGATGAAATAATAATACAGAGACAGCAACTGAGTGGGGGTGAAGAAACTGCGGAGGTGGTACAGTACACCTAACCTTTTAGAAGCTCTTGCCTCCTCTCGGAAGTTTGCTATGAATAACAATGCATATCAAGTTTTGGGGCTGAAGAAACTGCAAAATGTTGCAAACTTATGAAACTTTGTAAAGCTGTTAAAAATGGGCTAATGACATCTGATCAGTGACACAAAATTGACAAGTTATTGTGAGTTAGATTAAGTTAGGTTACTTAAGTTTTATAGGTATTTATATTTTTATAAAAGTTATATATATATGTATCATATATATATATATATGATACACACAGACAGTGCATGGAACAAGGAACTCTTCTGGGATAATTAAATCCACTATAGTCCGAATAAGTAATGGTAAATGACAAATACCATAGTTTTTCTTTTTCATGATGCTAGCCCGATGTGGGCAACAGGTCACACGCAAAGAGGTCCCATAAATATAGCTTCCCTCACCAGCTATCTGCAAAGCAGACAGGATCCAGCTTTGGGACATGGATCTAGGGTTTAAAACAGCCTAACCCAGCTACATTTAGAACCTCAATATAAGCAAAAGACTCGCTGCCTTCACATCAGATTGAATACATCAAAGAAAAAAGGGTAACTATTATATTTTTAGCCAAAAACCAAAACTTAAACCTCAACTGGCAGAATTGAGCGTCCACTTTTCAAGGCACATAACATGTCCGTTTCAAGATGGGAATGAACTCAGAATGGTCCCCTGAGTTTTTTATGATACACACAGACAGTGCATGGAACAAGGAACTCTTCTGGGAGACCCGTTGCCCATGTCGGGCTAGCATCATAAAAAAGAAAAACTATTGTATTTGTCATTTACCATTACTTATTCGGACTATAGGGATTTAATTATCCCAGAAGAGTTCCTTGTTCCATGCACTGTCTGTGTGTATCATAAAAAACTCAGGGGACCATTCTGAGTTCATTCCCATCTTGAAACGGACATGTTATGTGCCTTGAAAAGTGGACGCTCAATTCTGCCAGTTGAGGTTTAAGTTTTGGTTTTTGGCTAAAAATATAATAGTTACCCCTTTTTCTTTGATGTATTCAATCTGATGTGAAGGCAGCGAGTCTTTTGCTTATATTGAGGTTCTAAATGTAGCTGGGTTAGGCTGCTTTAAACCCTAGATCCATGTCCCAAAGCTGGATCCTGTCTGCTTTGCAGGTAGCTGGTGAGGGAAGCTATATTTATGGGACCTCTCTGCGAGTGACCCGTTGCCCATGTCGGGCTAGCATCATGAAAAAGAAAAATTATGGTATTTGTCATTTACCATTACTTATTCGGACTATAGTGGATTTAATTATCCCAGAAGAGTTCCTTGTTCCATGCACTGTCTGTGTGTATCATAAAAAACTCAGGGGACCATTCTGAGTTCATTCCCATATACAGGGTGTCCCAGGAGGAAATGTCAAGAATGCACCATTTGACTCTAGGTATTTCTAAGTAGAAAGTATTATATCGATATGGGTCTGATTCCCAACCATTACCGAGATATTGGCCTCTACATTTGGGTAATTAAAACACAATAAAAAGGCAATCTTAGATACTATTTAATGACACTTGTGGTTTACAAAAAGTACAAACATATGATACACTATTGCACTTATTGCAGAATGGTTTCAAAGTGACCCCCTCCTTCTTCAATGCACGCGGCGATCCTCCTATCCATTGAGTCTTGCCAAGGAAAACGCGGAAGTTCATTTCTGAGGTTTATGAACGCATCCTGTATGCGTGCAACCAACTGCTCCCTAGTTTCGGGCTTACCCCATTGATAAACGTTACTCTTCAAGAACCCCCCCTCGCTGATATTCTGCAATGGCTGCGACAGCATTTCCATTGCAAAACCCATACACAAATAACATGTCTGCATATTCTTCTTTCAAGAAAACTGCTGGCATGGCTTGAAATGTTAATTGAGCACTGCACCTCCACATTTGCAGAGTACACAACACACCCTGAAAAGAAACGTGACTCAGTGAGCAGGTGTTAAGACGTACCTAAATAAATAATGTAAATAAATAATGTGAGGATCTGCACAGTTGCCAATGTATCATTAAATGGCATTGAATATTATCTAAGATCAGCTTTTTATTATGTTTTAGTTACCCAAATGTAGAGGCCTGTATCTCGGTAACGGTTGGGAATAAGGCACATGTCAATATAATACTTTCTACTTAGAAATACCCAAAGAGTCAAATGGTGCATTCTTGACATTTCCTCCTGGGACACCCTATATATATATATATATATATATATATATGGTCAAAAAGAAATGATCCACAATGATATATGCATTCTCCAATGGGTTGCGTTTCTTTCTGAACACCCTGTATAAACAATCGGTTGATTGAATCATATTATCTAATCACTCATTAAATTCTTGTCAACCATGGGTAAGGCTTCAAGTCAAAATAGTTTGATAAAATGTTTTCTTATCTTAATTTTTTCTTTTTTTAGAGACCTGTTAAATATTATTAAAGAAATTAAAAATCAACCTGTGAATCCTACCCATAAACCCCAACTGCAAAAGACATCATCGGTTCAGACAATAATTATAGAAAACCCCTTTCTCAGTCCCCAGCACCAACTCAAGTTCCTTCAAACAACCTTAGGTAGGGTAGTATTTTCTAAGTTTATTGCCATTTCTGTTGTGCTTCCCTCGTACTGTCCTGTGCCATGGTTTCATGACCCAAGTTCCATTTGCACTATACCACTTAATATAAAGAAATTTTGTGATAAATTTTAAATTTAACTGTTTGTTGATGGTAGTGAAGGTTAAGTTTATGACTGAACTGTGTTCTCATTTTTATCCAAATTTTTTTAGTTTTTTCTTCCCACTAACACATCTAATAGATTGGAGCTTCTTAGAGGGAGTAAATTGATTATAAAATTGGTGTTTTTGTTTTTTTTTAAATTTTTCTCTTTAATTTTGCTTTATCTTGTTCCAGTAGCCCTATTCTTTATATCTCTTAGCACTTGTAACTTCACCATATTGTTTTGAGATAAAACATTCGGATATTAAAAGGAATCATCAGTAATAGCCCATGGCTTGGATCCCATGTGAAGCTGTATGTTCCTTCTGTTACATGACTTTATATGTTAAACCTCAAAACACACACCTTAATAATGGTTTCTCTTTTTTCAGATTTGTTTCTTCGCATTTAAATTCACCTGAACATTCTTTACATGGAGAAGTAAGAAGGCAGTTTTTATTTCACTTCTTTAGGAACAACTAGACCTCTTTCATTTTAATCCTACAAGAATATAGTTTTCTTGAAGTGAAAGAAAGATCAGTCCAACTTTTATTAGTTATTCCACACTTAAATTCGTATGTATCCTAGGTTGCTGTTTGAAACCAAAAGAATGTGCCCCAATTTTTTTTATTTCTGGTTGTATATTAATATATTTTTGTGTATATAACGGATATAGATTTTCAAATGAACTTACAAAAATGAAAATTTAACACACTGAAGCCAGAAATTTGCTGTTTCACTTCTGTAAACCGTCTTAACCTCAAAATCAGATTAATTAATATACAATTGGAAATAAAAAGGTTTTTTAAAGTATTTTGTGAATGCAATCAGCAGGATTAGCAAATGCATCCAAACTCTTTCCCAAATTGTAGTCATGCGAGAGTAAATTTTAGTTCATTAGAAGAACGTCAACCATTTTCCAGGCCAATTTCTGGACTTGACATTTTATATGGTCTGAGGGTGTGAACTTCATTCATTTGAAGGGGTTAGACCCTGACAAAACTAAAATAAGGCTTAAGAGTTTTATATTTGTAAAGCATCTTCATTGGACATTACTTCATTCAGCTGTGTTTATACTCACAATGTTTATCACATTGATTTATAACCAAAATATGGACATAAATAAGGAATGTTAATTCTTTATCTTATAACAAAACTGAATTTAAAATTGTTTTACCATAGTCGTACATGAAACTGCTACTTTGAAATGATGGACTAAGTTTCATGTAATCTTTGAGAAATGAAGAAGGAAATGCTTGTTATTCAGAGTATATTTCTCTCTTGATTTAGGTCGAAGCCTCCGATCTTTCTGTGCCATATATTGATGAAACAGTAAATGAAGGTACATTATTCAATTTTTATATGTAAAAAATTCAGTTGTGTGTGTTGTATTTTTGGGCATATCCATTCAGATTCAACAGTTTCATATTAGTATGAGTATTTTATAATCTTACAGAGGTCAAATGAACTTGACCTAAATAAGGCTTATATTTCAAGTTAAAAGAAAAGTAATAGTTATAACACTTTTCCCATTTTCAGACTATTTGGTTCCCTTGTCTACAGGACTTGGGGCTTTACCTCTTGATGTCCCACCGCAGATTAAGTCTAAGAAGGATCGCTGTCCCTCCCCACTAGTGTCGCAAAGCAAACTACGAGAAAGAAATAAAATCCAAGATGTAAGTTCAGTATAGCAATGTGGTCATTCTCCATTCCGAGTATTTGCATATTAAGTTGTCCCAATATTTTACTTGGGTCTTTTCTGCATTGAGATAAGAGGCAAGTTGACGAAGATGAAAGAGCTCTGGTTATTTGCAGCTGAGTGAATAATTTTGATCCTCTAACTGCAAAGCTGTTCTCATGCAAGATTAAAAATCTTCCTTGTCTGTTTTGTAAGCTGGGCATACCACACATTCTGCCTTAACTGTTATATACTTGTTTGGAGGGTTATGGGGTTTGTCTGAAGTAGTCAAAACATTCTCTCTCTTCTCTCCTCTTCTCTCTCGGTCACATGGACGCATCCCAGTCTCTTAATACGCATGTATAGTTTTCCTGTAAGGCTTTTGTATTTCTTCTGATTGACTAATTCATTTTATGTTTTTTGTGTGTGTGGGGACATAATAACCGAAATATATCAGCTTTGATATTATTAAATTTTCATCAGAAATTATTACTTTCTCTCGTGTTTTAAAGTTCTTTCGCAGTTGGTTTATTGCTCTTATCTCTCATATTTCGCATCATTTGTTATAATCACTCCTTTATCTACGTTGTTTAGCATTATAAATAACGGTAAAACGTACTGTTCCTCGGGGTACTGAGCTACGACCCACAGTTTTTGATGATACTCCTTAGACTGACAAGTTTCTCTCGTTTTCTAAGGAAGCAGTATATCAACTGTCCAGCTTTCTCCGTTATGCCCATACTGTATTTCAGCTCCTGCGCTACTATTCTATGGTTCAGTTACCAAAAGTCATAAAAATCTGTACGTATTACATCCTAATTGGCAATGTTTTAGAATGCGTCGATAATATTCTTACGTTGCTCCGTTTGTCGTGAGAGGCAAGAACTACATCATCCGAATCCACGTTGAATCTTTCATGTTACTCCAAAATTTAGTCGTTTTTTCCTCCACCGATCGAAATCGAAGCGAATTATCGTATAACTTTTTGGCGTCGTCGTCGTTGACGTAAGCTTTTAAGAAAAATTACTTAAATTTGAAAGTTCCATTTTAATTAGTGCGTAGTTTGGTAGCTTTTCCACTGTACAGTAATTTCGCGAGGTTTTCTGAGAACTGAAAATACAGTATTCTGTATTTGAAAGAAATTTTATTGCAAAAGACGAAAATTTAGATTTAGAAATTTAAGTGTAAGTTTTGGCATCACGCTGTTTATTGCATATTCTGCAATATTTATTTCACTACTGTAATTGTATAATGTCCGCGTGTTCATTCAGTAAACTCGTGCCTTCGTTTTTTAATGTTGGGCCTCGGGGTCATTTAGGACTACCAGTTAAAAAAAAGGCTTAGATTTTGTATACAAGATTAGGCGCGTGACGCGTTTCGAAGTGTGATAATGCTTCATGATCTCTATTTTTATAAGGTATATTTGTATGAAATTTCTGCCGCGGTTAAAATAATAATGAACTCTGTTTCGAGTTGGTCTCGAACACGATTTGTTGTACACTTTTTTTTTTTTTATTCCTGGCAGTTAGAATTGCCGGAACCTCCAAGCAACCATAAGACACCGCTTATTAACCCGTAAGTATTCTCTCTGTACCAGTGGGGTTCTTTACAAAGAAGAAGGGAATTAGTTGTCTGTTGCGTTTTTGGCGAAATTAATTATCCGCAACATTTTCTGTCATCGTGTAAACTTTTAAGAAAAATACCTTCAGTTGAGAAAGTAGTTGTTATTCGTAATTTAATGCATATTTTGTAAACTTTTGTAATTATGTCCCCGACCAAATAAATTTGGAGGGGCCAGACTGGATTACGTTTATCCGCCCGTTCATCACACTTTCACGTCCACGCTATAACCTTTGAACCGCTCAATATAAATTGATGAAACTTCATCCGCTCATGGCTCGTTACAAGACGTTGTGTCATGAGCAAGAATTGGGTCTTTGCAACAAAAACTGTCAAGACTGTCAAGATCACAGATAGAGGTCAAAAGTCGAATGGAGGCCTGCGCCATAACTTTTGAATCATTCAACATAAATTAATACCTCATACACGTGTATTGTCGCAAGCAAGAGTCGGGTCCTTGCATCAAAGGTCAGAGTCGAAGTATAAGCGGGGACAATAATGCCATTCCGACATAGTTTCTGTTTGTATTCAGTGTACAAAGTTTTTGATAATTGAACACACACACACACACACACACACACACACACACACACACACACACACACACATTGCATCACTTGTATGTTGTGATGCAATATTTTTCCTGAAATGCAAGCGCATGGCACAGGGAGCTTTGAGAGCTAAAAGAATACTGAATAACTGAATATGGACAGCGAGCGAGACCATTAAAATGATTAAATAACCCATATATTCTGAATAATAATATAGTATAAAATGGTATTCAATGTTTGTTTAGGACTATATCATGGTTCAAATAAAAAATCACTGAGGCACGTTTCATTTTCCATTGCTTCACTTTCAGTTACATCGATACTCTCAAAAAATTCAATTATATAATGCCGTCAAAGGACGATGAAAACAAGCATGGTGAGAAGATAGAGGTTAGTACCAGTGAATCTGTTTTTTGTACCCCAGGGGCGGATCCAGGGGGCATCTTGGCGGGGGGGGACACTGTGACGATACGACGTTGATGAAGCAACGTCCGATGTAATGATTAGTTTATTTAACATCCTTCGCAACATCTAAGGTCATATGACGGAGGGGACCTAATGCCTTACGTGGGATCCAAACCACGGGTCGCTACATAGTCTGGACTACTATTCAACCCAATGTCGCTTAACTTCGCTGATCAACGGGAAGCGGTGTTACGACATTGGCTACGACGTAGCAACGTCCGAGGCGCAAAGCACCGAGCTGGGGGTAGGTACGGGAGGAGCCTCGTAAAGTTAGATGTACATATACCCCCTTTGCTTTGTCCGGAGCTATAGGGCGCGTCCCTCTGTGGCCAATGGGGGGAATGCATCTTCCTTCGATGTAAGGGCTTTTTCTGTCCTCGTGGACCATCGGACCCGCTTGGGGACCCGGCTGATCTCCTGCCTATATATATATATTTTTCCCTTCCTCTTTCTCCTCCTTTCCCCCACTCTTCTGGCTTTTTTCATTTGGCTTTGTTTTGGACCTTGACTTGACTCTTTCCTTGGACCTTGGGTGAGGGAGGTGGTTGTCCTTCACTCTTGTCGCTCTTAAACCAAACCCAAGCTCTGTCCCTGCCATCTTTCACCGCGCGTTGGATGAGGGTGGCCGCCTTTTCGGCACGGGGACTGGGTACGGGTGTATCTCCCCTGCGTGACGTCTATTGGCGGTGGACCGAGTGTGCCCACGATTCACCTTTCCCTTGTTGGAGTCGGTGGTGGCTGGATGCGCGCGGGGGATGAAGCTTCTTTTGTTTGCTCCTCCTCCTCCTCCTCCTCCTCCTCCTCCTCCTCTCCTCCTCCTCCTCCTCCTCGGCTTGCGACTTCTGCTTCTCGGACTACTACTTCTCTCGACACTTGGGTGGTGGGCAACCAGGCCCTCGAGTCCTCTACCACTGGAAGACCGCATCCTGATGGGGTTGACCCCCTCTGGAAACGGAACACTTGCACTCTCCTTTTCCGTTGCCGACCCCAGTCTGTACTTTGAACATGCCCTTGGACATATACCTTCTGGAGCAGGGGTCTCGCCCCAGCCCACCTCAGCCGCCCTCGGGCAAGTCAGGTTCTACCCAAGACTCCCCCCAAAACCCGGCTTCTTGCTCTCCCCGTATGGCCCCCTCACCCGCCGTCGGCCTGCCTCTCCACGGAGAGAGCCCCGCGGCGGACCAGGAAGTCGGCATTCACGACCTTCCTATCGACCGTTGGATATCCCAGTCCACTTCGATTCTACAGCCTCCCTATCCCTTCCAAGTATCCACAAATTCCTAGTGATCCGGCCTACCTCTGGGCCCCTCCCGTCCAACTCTGAATGGACGTTCTAGGCGATCCGAGCCCGCAACAACTCCAGCCGCTATGATGTACGACTACAGAGGGATGGCTCCCTCCTCATAAAATCACGCTCAGCCGCAGAGACGAAAGCCCTACTCTCCCTCACCGAGGTCCTTGGGTGCTCAGTGTCCGTTTCCCGCACCCTCGCCTGAACCAGAGTCAGGGCACTATTCACGCCACCCGCCTATTGTCGATCACAGTGAACGAGCTCCTGGAGGACCTCGCACCCCAGGGTGTCACTAAGATCCATCGCTTCACATCCCGACAGGGAGGCACCCCTTCCCCCACCCCGCGTCTACTTCTTACCTTCAATACCTTAGTCCCTCCTGACCATAATGTATGGGGTATGGGAGACCGCACGTCTTGCGAGTTTTCTGTCCGCTCATACATCCCAGACCCGACCCGTTGCTTTAAATGCAACAAGTTTGGACACGTTAGCTCAGTTTGTCGGCAGCCGCACCAACTGTGTGTCCGTTGCGGACAAATCGCCCACCCAGACAAGTACCCCAACACACCCAAATGCTTCAGTTGTCAAGGCGCACACCCCTCTTCATCCCGCGAATGCCTGTTCTTCAGGTTCGAGGAGGAGGTTCGGGGCCTGCAGGTAGCGGACTTCCTTAGCCTCCGAGAGGCGCGAGACAGGGTGCGGAGTCGGGAGGTGAGGCCGGGGGTCTCTTATGCCGCAGCCCTCGGCTCAGTTCCCTCGACTCACCGTCCGGATCCGCCACTCAAACCCCCATCGACTACTCATCTCCCCTCCCGATCGGGCCCCACGCCGGGCCCGGCAGCCGCCTGTCCCCCTACCACGCCTACCCACCATGAATCTCCAAAGCTACACACTTCCCGGACCTCTGGAATCGGGACTCTCAGCTCCCGTCTCCCAGGGACCCCGCGTTCACCGCACTCCGAGAACACACTCAAACCTAGCGCCTGGGGTAAATCATCGAGGCGGAGACGCCGGAGTGAGTCCCCAGACCCACCGACCATCCAACAAGCCTCCCTGTCTTCTCCTAAATCTAAAAGAACTCGATCACCTACACCCTTAACCTCGCCTACGATGACCTTCTCACCCTCGCCCCTGCAGAAATTGACAGTAGTTGCTGACGTGCACGAGCCACCACCTAGGGCGAGAACGGGGCAGATTATCCCACACCTGAGGATCCAGTGGACGCGGCACTGGCACGCCTACATGGTGTGACCAGAGTACCCTCGGCCGCACCTTCGAGCCTCATGGATCTGCCCTTACCCCCTGGTGCCATCTTCTCCACCTCACCACGGGAGCACCCTGGCTCATCCCCTTGTACCCCCACCGACCCGCCCTCTCTTATACCTCCTGCTCTTCCCTCATCGGCCATCCAGACTTTGTCCTCTCCCCCACCCGCCCCGTTTTACTGGTACCCCCTGTCGTCACCCAGGTGTTCCGGGAAACCACAAACAGGGAGGTGCCAACTTGGACAACAGAGCCCTCACCCGTTGCACGACCACTGAACCCCGCCTAGAGACTCCCCACCCTCTGGGCCCGCGTCGGTCCCCGGGCTGCCGCGATCCACGTCTCTGGTCCCGTTCGGTCGACTCGGCCCCACAGACCCCGAAGGGTTTGGCGGGTCAGCCGATTCCTTCCTTGGTGAACGGCAGGTGACCCGACAGGCCCCCGACTACCTCCCCCCCCCCCCGCCATCATGGACCTAGATCTCCATCCACAGTCTAATTCTCTAGTACCCTCACCCTCTCCTCTCCTCCCTCGTTCAACAATGAACCCTCCGAAAGGGACGATCCTACAATGGAACTGTAGGGGAATCTTCGCAAATTACGAAGACCTAAATTCCCTGATTGCCTTTGCTCGTCCGGTATGTGTCTGTCTCCAGGAGCTAATCCTGGGGACCAGACCGATGCCCTGTCCTACTGGATATTTTAGCACTGCCTCTCCGTCTCCTACCTGCACACGAAGCGGGGCTACCATCCTCGTCAACCGGACGGTCCCCTTTCACAACCTCCTATTAGATCCCCGTTACAGGTGGTTACTGCCAGGATTTTCCTGGACAAGCAATACACAGTCTGCTCGATCTACCTCCCCCCTCATTCCCAAGTTTGCCGTGATGACCTCGTTGAGGTTGTTCAACAACTCCCCAGGCCCTTCCTACTCTTGGGCGATTTCAATAGTCGCCACCCCTTGTGTGGTGATACGATCTCCACTTTTGTGGCTCCGACCCTGATTACCCTCATGGCAGAACTCTCCTTCGAGTGCCTCAACGACGGCTCTCCCACACGCCACCAGATGCACCCCGTCCTATATAGATCTATCGTTCATCTCGACAGACGGCCACCTAGACTTCACCTGGCAGGTGCTTCGGGATGACCACGGCAGTGATCACTTCCCTGTTTGCCTCTCACTAAATCGGCACGACCAAACTGTTCGAGTACCGGAGAAGTGGATAACGGCCAGAGCTAATTGGCCACTTTTCCGGAACAACACTTCCACACGTTGTACGACGGCCCACTTTCCATCCTTTGATGAATGCATTGCATACTTTGAGGCGACAGTTGTCGCGGCAGCAAACACCAGCATTCCACGATCTTCTGCCTACCCCCGAGCCCGACGTGTACCCTGGTAGAACTCGGAGTGCGCAGAGGCTACTCGAGCCAAGAAGAGGACTACCCGACGAACCCCTGCCCATCGCATGGAGATGCAGCGGGCCAGAGCCGTTGCTCACCGTGCGATGAAGACAGCGAGCCGAGCTTCCTGGCGTACCTTTGTATCAGGTATCACCTCCTCCATACCATCGGCTACCATCTGGAAGAAGGTGCGGAGTGTCGAGAGACGACATGCTCCTTCCCGACCCCCGGTCCTACGAACTAATGACGGGCTTCTCTATGACCCTAGGTCGGTGGCGAATCTTTTCGCATCTACCTTTGCTGCCGTCTCCTCCACAGACAGCCCCCACGCTCTGGCCCGTAACAAGAGCTGCTCACCATCCCTCGACAACAATTACACTCGGCTGTTCACCATGCGAGAGCTACAGGCGGCACTGGCCTCTAGACGGTCTCTTTCACCCGGCCCGGACGGCATCCCCTACTGTATGATCCAATACATCCATCCTACAGCCCCAATAAATTTTCTTATGTTAACCTCTGAGAATATTCTGTAATCAATAGTTGTTTTGTCCGACCTGAACAATGTTATTGAATATAGCGTAAGTAGGAAAATGATCACTGATGTTAGTGGTTATAATTCCAGAGTTTACGAGGGCATTGCTATTTACAAATATATTATCAATCGTAGAGTCTGTTATTCGATTGCCATAGCTGCAGACTCGAGTGGGTTTGGTAATAGAATGACTAAGATAGAAAGAATTCATTAAGTTTAAAAATTTATGAGAGATTGCTTCAGATTGCAAATTGATGTTGAAGTCTCCCGCAACTATGGCATTCGATTTATGAAAGTTGCATAACATGTTATCTAAGTGAATTAAAAAGCTATTGATATTAGTATTAGGTGGTCTATATATTGCATGGACAGAATATACATTACTTTTGTCTTTTATATTCACAATCAGGTTTTCATTGTCACTATTACATAGAGAAAATACTTCGTTAGAGTCGTAAGTTTGATGCACAATGCACATACACAGAGATACCCCAACCAATCTGACCATCTCTTACAGTATGATAAGCAACGTAATTATCTATATTATATAGGTTTTTAATACTACTATTTAACCAGGTTTCCGTGAGAATTATAACACTAAATTTGACCGTAAAACGAACAAAATCAATCATTGCAGCAAATGCAGCTGCATAAATAATTTTTACGACTGAACATTATTCTTGAGTCAATATTACGAGTATATATACAGGGTGTACATAAAGTCAGGATCTATTTTTGTGAAGCACTTGGAAATTATATGGAATTCGATCATAAAATGATAAAGTGGTAACATTTATTAAATAATTAAGAGTAGGATTCGACGTGACGCCCATCAGTATCCCTGCACAGCTCAAATCGTTCCGCAGCATTTCTAAACACATTCTGGAATATTTGCGGGGTTATGTTATCTGCAGCAGTTCGTATACGTGTACGTAAGTTTTCAAGACTCGTAATCTTCGTCTGATAGACGTGCGATTTGATAAAGCCCCATGCAAAGAAATCTAAAGGGGTTAAATCTGGTGATCTCGCTGGCCAAGGTCTGTTGCTTCCGCGTCCGATCCAGCGATTTGGAAAACGTCCATTTAGATAATCCTGAACAATTTTGGCATAGTGACAAGGAGCACCATCATGTTGATAGACGACGGCATGACTCCAGATTTGAAAAAATTTACTGGAGCACATCTCTGAATTTACTTTTTTTCCCCTTACACCACTAGATAGGTTAATGATAGTAAACTCTTGAATTGACGACATACCAATTACAAATTCTTTTAGCTAAACATAATAATACAATAATGTACAGTTTATAACTCACCTTAAGTTTATTTATTCATTGCAGCAGCAACAGTGGACGATGTTAGACCTTGCATGTAGGCATTTGTTGTGAATTTACCGCCATGTATGCTTGGCCACTGATCAATGGCTTTCTGTGTGATCATTACAGCAGATCTAGTGCCTGGAGCTGGACCCTCCTTCACAATTCTGCACAGCTTAGTCAAATGAGATGGCTTAATGGATCCTTTGTGTTCAACAATGTAACCAAGAATGGAGAATGTCCCTTCAGCTGGTGCTTCACTCCAGGCAGTTGATCCATCTTTATCAAAATGCAATTTAATCTCTCTGTGATTCCTTTCCACAGCTGTTCTATATATTCTGTCAGCCAATTTATCACTGAGTCTTTTGTAAAACTACTTTCAGATCTGGTTCTGGATGGTCTAGCAACTTCAGCAACCTGGTAGTAATCAGAACGTTTCTTGATGTATTTGTAAACTTCATTTAGGATGTAATCCTCAGCTGTTAGTTCCTTTTGCTGCCCTGTGGTATCGTGCTTAAATTCAGAAACTACATCATTTGCATTTCCTCCATTAGCTAATTTGGAAATTGTTTCCATCACTCTTAACATAACAGTTTTCCCTCCTTCTTTATAAAATATATTTTCTACAAATTCTGCACTAACTGTGGTTTTTTGAGCTACTTGCAACATAATCTTTGTTACATAGGAAATCAATACATAGAACTTGGCACTAATTTCTTTCTCTTGTGGATGATCAAAAAACACACAATTTTCCACAAATCTGTCAAATTGATCAAATTCGTAATTAACCATGCGAGTATCAGATTTGAGTTTTGGTCTCTTAAAACCAATGATATTGTCAAGAACCATATTGGTATAGTCAAGGCCTGATCTCAGATTTGAAGTGTGATTCTGAATAAAGTCTAAAAGCTCACTTAGTTTACAAATTTTCTTCAATGCTTCAACGTGGGCTCTGTTCACAAGATGCATTAAGTCCCATCGAAATTTGAAATTTTCTCCAAACAACTTTTTCATTTCGTTTTTAAATGGCTCGTTGTCCTTACAAAAAGCCCCATCTCCAACCATTCCAGATACCTTGGATTTAATTGCTTCTTCAGATAGTTTCAAGTGATTAGGAGACTTCAACACATCAAAAATTTCATTGGCCAAATAAACTCCTGATTTGCTGCGTACTAAATTTATCCCAGCAAGTTTTACAGTCTTATCTTCTTCACTCATAACTAATACAACTAGCATGCTTAATCCCAAAATTGTTCCAATGTCAGCTGTTATTGTTACTGAAGTTTGTTCTTTAAGTTGATTATCTAATAGCTCACAAATTGTCTCGCACGCATGTGTGCTATGATTCAAATTTCCAACCTCACAACCTGACCTATGTAATACAGCTAGAAGTACTGGATATAGAGCCCATGCAGTGTTTGTTTTCATTATGTAGTATAAGATGTTGCCCCACAAGTCTTCTATGCGTTTAGTAGTGTTCCAAGAAGATGTTTTCATCACTTCATAAACAGCAGCTCTTTGATGATGCTGAAGTTTAATTAAATGTCTTTTCAGGTGGGTTTTCAGATTTCTAAACCATCTCTCTTGATTTTCTCCTTGTTTGCATACATAGGTTAAATCTTTAACATTGAAGTAACCTTTTATGTTAGAATGTTTGTCTGAAGCACATGCTTTGGGGTCTGTGCAAGCTATGCAATATAATGTAAACATTTTATCATCAGAAGCATCATCAATATCTTCTTGATTATCATCATCTTCATCCTCAACAGCTATATCTACATCAGGCATATTAGTGTCACTATTTGCAATGTTTTCCATTATATCACTTGGTACTGAAAATGAATCATCAGCATGCCCTAGATCCTTCTTTTCCACCAATTTGAATGTAGATTTGATCAAATCATTGTTCAGGATTTCTTGTATTGATTTACACTTGCTTAAATGGGCTATGGAAATGTCAAATTTGTTGCTTTTTGCTTTATTAGATTTGGATGCAACACTTGAACTTGAAGGCATATTTTGACTCTTCTCTTTATTAACCACAACAGCTTGGTGAGTTTCTTTTGTTAGGCGCAAAATTGCATTCAATGTCTTCTGGATTTGGGAATTTTCAAATTCCTCTAAAGCAGTTTGTTAGTCTGATGCGCAGATTCCTCACTTACCTTTTGTTTCTTAGGTGGAGGAGAAGCACTTTCTTCAGTCTGTGAAACATCTAGTGAAAAAGTTTCATTTTCTTGATTAGCAGTTGATGAAGTTGGTTCATTTTTCTGAGGTCTAGCACTAGCACATTTTGTGAACAAACTAAATGACTGCTTTGCCGTATCTCTTTGCTGCACTTCATCCTGGTATTTCTTTACTGCAATATCTAAGCTGTGGGCCCAAACTCTGGGACCTCTTGTATTGTAACAAATATTTTTTTTGGAATTAAAATGTTCCTCCCAGTTTTGCTTCTTTGAATATTTGTTCTTGCATTGACCACAAAAGTAACCCCTTTTAACACCCTCACTTTTCTCTCCAACTTCATCAATATTAGGATCCATTATTGATTATTGACTACCTGAAAAAATACAAAATAAGTAAAAGTTAGTAAATATAGTATGGTAAAAGTGAGTAAAAGTAAGTACGGTAAATATAGTACAATGAAAGTAAGTAAAAGTAAGTGCTTTAAACTTAGTAAAAGTAAGGAAGAGTAAGTAAAAGTAGGTAAGTTAAAGTAAGTAAAAGTAAGTTTAAACTTAACTAAACTTTTCAATTCTAGAGTCATGGTGGATTACTTAAAACCGCACAAGTAATTATCTGGCCAATTTATCAAACCTGGCCGAGATCAATGGAACATAGTCCAATCCTGATAATTTTATATTAAAAAAATATACGTTTTAATAAAATTTTAATTATCAAAACATTGAAGCTTAACAAAAAATAAAAATAATTGTTAAATATGGAATTACCAACTAAACTTAAAATAACTAAATTTGTAATTTAAAAAAATTGGTTTGTACAAGAACGTATACGCAAAAAAATTGCATAACGTCTAGCGGATGAACAAAACCCAAACCCAAATTTACTTTTTCTCATGGTCAAATTTACTGGAGCAATGCTCCCAAGATCCCAGGAATCTGGAGTCATGGACGACGGTACTATCAATCCTATCCCCAATCAGCTGAGGTTCAAGGAATTGCTGCAACATGTCCAGATAAATAAGGCCGTAACTGTAGCTTCAGCAAAGAAAAAAGGACCATAAACCTTAGATTTTGTTAAACCCATCCAGACATTAACTTTAGGCGAGTCTCTCTCCAATTTTGGACGAAATCATTCGGTCTTTCATCTGCCCAAATTCGACAGTTATGGCGATTTACTTTTCCACACGTATGGAAAGTGGCTTCATCACTAAAGAGATTGAAGAATACAATACCTAAGGAGTTACGGTCCTCTATTGTTTATTCGTATAATTGTGATACCTGTAATGGTACATACATAGGAAAATCGAAGAGGAACTTCAGATGTACGTTATTCGAACACGAAGGGCGATCATTTAGGACTGAACAACTAATAACTAACCCACCTTATTCGACGATAAGAAATCATAGCCTCGAGTATGACCACCCTCTTCTGGACTCGTCATTTACTTTTCGGGCCAGTCGTAGCCGAGGCGTAGAGTTGTGCATACTGGAATCCCTCCTGATTAAGACAGAAAAACCTACGATTTCCGGAAAAGAACAATCGGTAGAACTTTTGTGTTTCTAAAATGGTAGGCCCATGTTCTGTTTATCTGACTTGATTGTTTAGTTACTGTTTCAGTTATTAACTATCGATGTAGTAATGACGACACACACAATTCCCGACTGTGTCTACGTTATTTTAATCTTTAATTTTTATCTTAATATTTATATAAAAATATTAGTCGTATAATGTTTTAATCATCGTGTATTTTAGCCTGTTTTATATATCCATTATCCATGTTTCCTTTTCGGCATTTATAGATTGCTCTGAGGATGGTTACCGTCCCTGATTAAGTAACAATGCACTCGATTGTAGCAACGAGTATTTGTTAACAGGTCTGTGTTCACTCTAAACTGTGCAATGTGCATCAAGCAATATCGAGATTCTGTCTCAAATAAACTGTCAGGAAGGAGCATATTCCCGTCTCCTGGCGAATTCCATCACTATGTCCTAAGCACTGATTTAAACAGTCTTATGTATGTATACAAGGGCGAGGGATGTCATTCTGTCCTGACGCAAATTTGGGCGTACTGGCCCCTACCATAGACATTTTTAAGCCTCCCCTCCTTTACCTCTCCCCAAAATACAAGAAAAAATAAGGGACTTAAAATGTAGGGGCATTGTGTGTCCCTTGGATTTTTTATTTGCATCAACCCTTTTTATTTATTTATTTTTAGCTGCAACTGAAACCTGTATTTGGGCAAACTGTCGTGAAGCCACAAAGTTGACAGGCCCAAGTCACTAAAAATAGATATTATCCGCTACCGGTAATGGGAATAAGTATCAGACTAAATAAGCTTACAAATAAGGATATGATCACTGTCAAAAGGAAATAATGCAATAATTTGTTCACTTACCATTTGTTTGAAGCACTGTTCTATGTAAATCTGCGAATGCCAATCGTCGTCGTTGTAAGCTGTGATATTTAGCGGATGTTTATTAAGAGATGCCTGATGGGTTGTAAACAATCTATTTTTTTTCTATAAATTTTTCTACACAACACGAAAATACAAAGAAATATAATTGAAAACGTTATATGTATTTACAATTAATTTGTATCATAGATAACATGTACATCAATTTTTATTAGATTATACTAGATTATACGGTATTTCTGCCATATTAACTCTTATTATGAGTAACGTAATAGAAGCAGTTACAACACAATTTATGTGACGTCATATTTCTCGGCAAACATTTCTAGAGTCATGCGATAACAACTTTATATAGCGCGGGAGATTTAAACTGTTACTAAAAATTTTTTAGGTAGACACTGCCGGGCGGGAGGGCACGTACCGGGTACCCTTCGGGGTTCCCCCCTTGTAGCCAAAATGCTTTATCCAACATGTAACAGGGGGAGGTATAAGAGTCCAACAGTAAAGAAATGCCAGTGATTTATAGTACTATTTTTGAAAATCGGCTAAGTTTACGTAGGTCTTAACAATAGAAGCCCAGGAATCGAAGATTGAGTAGTGGTTGAATTTTTTTTATTTTTTAGTTATTTTGTGTATGCGCATGCGCATGCGCGACAAAATTTTATTTTGAATCGAGTCGTAATGAAATAAAAGTAATATCTTTTACGCTTTGAGACCAGTTTTTAGTATGTAAAGGACCTTATTCTTTTGCCTGACCCCTTTATACATATCTTTAGGCTCTGCTCTGCTTCAAGGATGCGATTCAACTAAGCTTATCCATAATAATACACCTCATCCAGTGCAGTAACACACCCAAAATTTAGACACGTTAAAACAAGTAGGAAATGGACAAGGATTTGAGCTCGTGATTGCGAGTACGTGACGTTTAAGTGTTGTGGATAGATCATACGAACGTCGTAATTAGGTTAAACAAAGTTTTCCCCTATTTTACAACACACATTGTTGCTCTTTCCTTTTGAAGACGAGACGACGTTGGGTCTGCTCAGTAGTTGGATGGGTGATCGTTCTTCGCGTTCAGATGATGTAGCGACCCGTAGTTCGTCCGGATCCCACGTAAAGCTGTCGGTCCCCCTCCGTTATATGACCTTCACCGTTAGTAAAAGAGGTAAACAATCCCAAACAGTATTGTTTTTGTGTGAACTAAAACTTATGTCGTTGTTTTATATTTTATTAATTTTCTTCAAAAAAATTAAGACCCCCCCCCAAGTTGGAAAAAAAATCAGTTTATTAATTAGAGAGCTATTAAATTCTTATACGAAGTAGAGTCAAAAAGTTCGTGAACATTTTTAACAGCCGCCAAACGACTCTGTACTTGTGCGAGTTTTCATGTCTGCGAATGCGCGGATATGTAGAGAAGGTGTGAGCAGAGACTCCGCCTGGCGGGCGCACTCAGTCAGTGTGCAGAGCGTGGAAGGCACTACTGTCTGTTCGGTTCGGCGAATTTTGTTATTTTCAGAACTCTTCGCTCCAGGATGTCGCAATTTGAGGAGCGAGCGAACATTAAGTTTTGTGTACGACTGGGCAAGACATTCTCACAAACTTACGACATGATCAGGAAAGCCTACGGGGACGAGGCCATGTGTCGGAGTGCAGTGTATAGATGGGTTAGGCGTTTCAAGGACGGCCGACAATCACTGGAAGATGACCCGCAGGAAGGAAGGCCCGGTAGCTCGTAATGAGACCATTGCTCGTGTTTGCGAGATATCCGATAGGACCGTAGACGAACTATTGACGAAGTCGCCGAAATTTTTGTCGCCACACTGTCCAACGAAATCTCGCAGAGGATCATCGTAAGGAACGTTCCCTCATTAGTAGGTACATGATTGACGGAGTCGATAGTCTGAACAGGATTATCACGGGCGATGAAACGTGGTGCTATCTTTTCGATCCACAATCCAAACGTCAAGCCTCGTACTGGAAGTCACCATGATCCAGAAAGCAGACGTTTCGTGCAGACCGCTCAAAGGGGAAAGTGATGCTGGAGGTGTTCTTCGATATCCAGGTCGTCGTTCACCAGGAGTTCATATCGGAAGGGCGTAACGTCAACCAGACCATGTATAGAAACATCTTCACCATCTGCGAGAAGCTATCCGCCGTAAACGACCGCATTTTTGGGAATTTGGAAACTGGCTGCTCCACCATGACAATGCACCAGCTCATCGGTCTCTTTTGGTACAAGAGTATCTGACCAAGAATGCCATCACTGGTTCCACAACCTCCCTACTCTCCAGATCTCGCCCCTACCGACTACTACCTGTTCCCAAGAATGAAAGCCCTCTTGAAGCGACGCAGGTTCCATTTAGCAGACGAGGTGAAAGAGGCTACGACGGCGGCACTTAAGAGGTCGCAGTGGTACGGCCCCCAGCAGAAATGTGTCCCAGCAGAAGGGAACTACTTTGAAGGCGATGTGCAGTAAAACCCGCCATGATAACGGGTATGGCTGACAAGCAAAAAGTTCACGAACTTTTTTGACTCTAATTCGTAGTATTAAAGCAGTGATAATGTTGGCTAAAGCTAAAAAAAAAAAAAATTAAACATAGGTTGCTTGAAAACTTTTAATTATCATTCAACCGCTAAACAGTTTACCATCCTTCGATCGGTGAAGATTACGAGTATGATGTAATCTGATTTTATTGTTTACAGATAATTATATCAACAAACTGTATGAATTGAATACCTTATTTAAGGTTTTTCTAAATGAATTGCAATCTCGTTGTTTGGTCGTAAGTAATTTTTGTTTTTCTCTTCCACCAGAATAAAGAAGACTTCAATGCGTATGAAATAATTCGGGAGGAACCTAATGTACGTCCTTTTCTTTCTTGTAGTGCCTTACCTCTGTTCCCATTATTGTCTTTATTATTATTCAGTAGTGTTTGTTGTGGCCTTGCATTTGTCGTAATCTCTTTCCATTCCTGAACCGTGGTCACGTTCATTTATTCAGATGAGGTTTCTGGTTTGGTTTGTTTCTCCTTTCAACCTCCTCATTTTTCCCAGACTAGACACGCTAGAACAGGGTCCATACACACCATGGAAAACCTGGAAAAGTCTCGCAAAAAGGCACGGAAACTAGGATGAGATACAAGGAGTATCTTGAAGAACAAAAACGGCAAGAAACTACTGCAAAAGAGATGGTCAAGCGGAAAGCAACGAGATGATGAAAAGGCAAAGAAGAGAAACTAGACCATTTTCTTCAGAGGATGCTTCATGAAACGGATATAAATTAGCAAAAGCAGCCGAGACAAACGGCAATTTTTTGAAGCCGTGAAAATGTAGGAAGTACCGGGCAAAGTCTCAGAAAGTGAAAGAACATTTAAAATTTGAGGAAGAGAGAATTAAGCAAATCATAATAAAGTTGAAGAATGTGTAATGTTCCCCGTTTTTTGTTTTATTTTATTTATATTTCGATGATGCCCTTCATTTGTATGACTCAGTGATATTTTTTAAGTCATACTAATGATGTCCATTATGTTCATGATAAATTGTGATTTATTTTAGTTAAGTAACAATTGCTTTATTAATGATTTCTAAGTAAAGTCTAAGTTTCTCGCGCAAAGAGTACCATTTTTTCGAGTTTAATCACTCTCATTGAAGTTGCTTTGTTTTGTTTGTACGATAAATGGCAATTTACGTGTCGGGTACTTTTTTCAAATGTTTGTTTATAAGGTGTGGCTGTAAGGGGAAGATATGTAGGTAACACAGTCATGATTTGCTAAAAGTGACAGTCGGAGAAATTCTTGAGCTGGTCATAGAGAAGTTACGGAAAAGTTGGAACTTTTTTCTTCAATGTGTGTATGGACCCTGTAGAAGGCTGAAGTAAGTGTAAACTGAATCATTCTAGAAATGCGTTGTAGAATTTCAAGTAGTGGTCCCACTGGTAGTTTTAAATGTGAAAAATAGATTGTTCATTGGATCACCGTTGACTAGTATTGGATATTTCGTTCTTTACTCGTTTCTGTAGAATTATCCACAGAAAAATGTATATAATTGATTGAAATGTATTGATACCCAATCGTTTGTATGGTGTTCCAGTGACCATTATTATTATTATGCTCACTTTAATTTTTATCCAGGCTAACTGTTGGGTATTATATAAGTTTGCGTTTCTTAATGGCAGTTTACTTAGATGCTTAACATACCCAGCAAATATCACTTTTAAGTCTGTGTAAACTTCAAAGTTTAACAAATTGATGCACATTTGCCAAAACAACGACGTCACTGAATTTGTTTTAAAGTAATCATAGCTATAGGGATATTATTATTATTATTATTACGACGATAATTCTCTGTTGTTTGTAAGAATATTATTATTAATAATAATGATAATAATAATAATAATCTCTTCTCTGCTTGTAATTCGTTTTTAAATTCCGAAATTTTTTCTTGTTTCATAACAGGAATCGGAGAGTAGAGCCAATGTTGATAGTCAAGGTGAGTTAATTTCTCTTGTTTTTAGTTACACGTACCTCTAAGTGGAGTTTTGAAAATCTTGAAAGGCTCCAATAATAATAAAGTATAAAGCTTTTTTTAGTTTAAAACTGAAGCTTGTTTTATTTAATCAAGTTGTAATGAACTTCATTTCAATAAAATATATGTAATGTTTGCAGTGATTTTAAAGTGTGTAGCAGAAGCATTGTTTCAATACTTTTTCTTCCATCATTAACTTTAAGTTCATCTTAGCTTCATCTCAGATTTGGTTGATTGTTTTAATTATCATTAACTACACATGTGGAGTGAATATAAGAGTAGGGCGATTGATATACTTTATCTCGACTTGAGAAAGCCTTTGATAAGGTACCTCACCGCCGGCTAATGGCCAAGTCCGCGCGTTGGGTATCAGTGGGGAAGTAGGTAGCTGGATTGAAAACTGGCTGAAGAATAGGCGTCAGAGGGTTGTAATTGAAGGGGTTAGCTCGGGTTGGGCCTCGGTCACTAGCGGGATTCCTTAGGGTTCCGTTTTGGGGCCACTGTTGTTTATCATTTACATAAAACGATATCGACGCTGGCATCGTCAGTAGGATCGCTAAATTCGCTGATGATATCAAGTTTGGGGCCAATGTTGGGGCGATCGAGCAACTACGTGCAGACCTACGTAGGATAGGAGAGTGGTCCGAAAAATGGCAAATGCCGTTTAACTTGGATAAATGCAAGGTGATGCACATTGGCTACGCCAATCCCAAGTCGGACTGCTCGATGTTGGGGAGTAATATCGAGGCGACTGATTTGGAAAAAGGACTTGGGTGTGCTAATTAGCAGCGACCTTATGTTTACGAAACAGTGTGTAGAGGTGGAAAAGAAAGGCCAGAAGCTGTTGGGTTATATCGGGAAGCAATTTCAATTTCGAAATAAGGAGATCGTGCTCTCTCTGTACAATTACCTGGTTCGGCCGCACCTGGAGTATGCTGTGCAGTTTTGGTCGCCCACCCTGGGGAAAGTTATTGACAGGCTGGAGCGAGTGCAGGCGAGGGCCACAAAGTTAATCCCTTCCATTAGGAGTATGGGCTACAGTCGACGCTTACGCGCCCTGAACTTGTTTTCGCTTGAAACTCAGAGGCTGCGCGGTCAACTGATCGAGGTTTTCAAGCTCTTACGCGGGTTCAACGATGTCGATTTTAGAAGTATGTTTAGTTTAAATGATAACCCAACTCGTAACAATGGTTGGAAGTTGGATTTGAAACGGTTTAGTACTAATGTGTGTGGGAATTACTTTACCTATAAGATCTGTGACACGTGGAACAGGTTACCTTCAGAAGTTGTGAACAGTTCCTCTGTGGATCAGTTCAAGAAAAGGTTAGACCGAATCTTGCGCACTATTTGAGGGTGTAAGAAGTTTTCCCCTGACTCCCGTTGCCATTGGTACCACCTCGCTATGGGCCGCAAGGCCTTTTGAGGTACTTCTTTTCCTTGTAACTCTCAGTACCTTGTGGAAATCGTCCCAATTTAAGCTTTTGTTATTTCTCCCCTTCATGGAGAACCGTACAAAAACGTTCGTTAACTTTGTTCCGCATTTATTTAAGGTGGGGGTGGGGGTAGAGGGGGGGGGGTCGTGATTTATTTACATTTAAGCGATTTTTATTTTACTTTCTTTTCAGAACCCGAAATGAAACCTCCCGATCTTCCTTACAGAAATTTTGTCCCACAGAGTAAGTACGATATTCTTTTATTCACTTATAACGATGATCGCCGAAGTCGGCGGCCACATTTCATTTTACGTTGCTGAAAGAACTGCATTCGTTACAAGGCTTCAGTGGTTCAGTACTATAATGAAAGACCTTATCTAATGACAGTTTTATATATATATATATATATATATATATATATATATATATATTATATATATATATATATATAGGATGAATTTCACAATTAAACACGTGAAATGAATGAATGATGCAAATCTACAAGGGAAAAGAAAAAAGGAATCATTTTTCTTTTTCCTTTTGAGTTTGCATTATTATATATATGTGTGTGTGTATATATATATATATATATATTAAAAAATTTGAGAAAAACTGATAATTACATTTCGGTTCAACACAGAAAAATGAAAAGATTTACAGATCAGGAAAAATTATGAAATAAGGGTGGGAGGAAAATTTGAAGTCCTGGTGCAACTGAAGGGCAATACAGATGAAATATGGATTATGGGAGGAGACATACTCAAGAAAGAGGCTGAAATTGTGCTTGGGAAGAAGAGAAAGGTAAGACAGCAGTAGATGACTGAAGAGGTACTTCAAAAATGCAATGAAAGAAGAGGCATAAAGGCAGAAAAAATGCATCCCCAACTCGACAAACCCTGAATCGATATAGACAAAAATGTAGGGAAGTGGAATCTGGTTGCAGAGAAGCTCAGCGGAGATGGATGGAGCAATTGTGAGAGAGATGAGACGAACTACAGAATGGGAAATTCCAGATATCTATATAGTACTGTGAAAGAATTGACAAGACAATGGAAACCAGTAACAGATGTAATAAAGAATGAACAAGGTGCTAAAACTTCTTTACCATCGGAAGTAGAAAGAATTTGGAAAGATTACTATGAAAGAGTTTTGACTTGGGATAACAGTAGGTGAAGGAGATCCAACACCTGATTTATTGATAGAGGAAACCGAAAAACATTTAGCATCTTTGTCAGATAACAAAGCACCGGGAGTCGATGATGTGACCGCAGAAATAATGAAGGCTGGGGGCAGATTAGTTGCAGAATGGCTTAACAGATTAAACCAACGAATAATGGATGGTGAGAAACACGCCAGGAGATTGGGAACAAGGAATAATACCAATGCACAAGAAAGGTGATACATCACTATGCAGCAACCATAGACCTATAAGTCTTTTACTCCATGCTTACAAGGTTTTGGTTAAAATCATTCAAAGTCGCATGCAGATGAGAGAGGAGAGAGTATGAGGAGAAGAGCAGGCTGGTTTTCGACCGGGAAGAGGAACAACAGACCAAATTTTTAGCTCGAGTCAACTGATTGAGAAGATGTGGGAATATGGTAAAAGCCTTTATTGTGTCTTCATCGATTTCAAGCAGACTTTTGATTCAGTTTGGAGAAATGGTATGATCCGGGTGTTGAAACGTTATGGCTTCCAAGATACAATCGTAGAACTCATAAAAAGGCTGTACGAAAATGGTTTTCGACCGGGAAGAGGAACAACAGACCAAATTTTTAGCTCGAGTCAACTGATTGAGAAGATGTGGGAATATGGTAAAAGCCTTTATTGTGTCTTCATCGATTTCAAGCAGACTTTTGATTCAGTTTGGAGAAATGGTATGATCCGGGTGTTGAAACGTTATGGCTTCCAAGATACAATCGTAGAACTCATAAAAAGGCTGTACGAAAATACTCAAGCAAGAGTTCAGAAAGGAAAAGTAACAGCGGAAAGCTTCAGAACTAATTGTGGGGTCATCCAAGGCTGCACATTATCACCCCTTCTTTTTAATTTATTTCTGGAAATGGTGATGATAGAGGCACTTGGCAACAATGAGGGAGGAGTGGCAATTGGGGGAGAAAATGTAAATAATCTAAGATACGCTGATGATATTGTGCTGATAGCGGAAACAGTAGAAGAATTGCAACACACACTTAACTTATTAGAAGAAAAGTGCATGGAGTACAACCTAAATATAAACTTAACTAAAACAAAAGTCATGAAAATTGGAAGAACAAGAGAAGTTGTAGTTAGTTTATCATTAGGGAGAATAGAACAATTAGAGGCGTTTAAGTACTTGGGGGTCTGGTTCACACAGGATGGTGACATAAAACGAGCGGTGCTAGAGAGAATACTGCTAGGCTATGCAGCAATCAGACATGGAGTTTATTACTGGGTTTCTATTACTAATACTTTATTTTTCATCTATTACTATTACATGTGGGGTACTTCACTCATTTGAAAAGGATCTTTATGTCTATTTAAATGCAATTAGAAGCAGTGTGTTAACAAATATTTGTTTCAATCAAATCATTACAATTTCAGAGACTTGATCTTGATAAATTTTACTTTATTGAATGAAAAATTTGCCACAATATTAGTTTTTGATGTGTAATAAATAAGCATATGTTTTTTTTTTTTTTTTTTTCCCCCCCAAAAAAACGGTTGAATGACAGCAGTAACTATGAAAACCCAGAGTTGAAGTGCCACTGTAATAGAAAAGTAATAGACTATTATCTTTTACTTTGCCTCCTATTACTCTTGCTATTGCTATTACTTGAAAAACCCTGTAATAGTTTATTATTATTACCCCATGTCTGGCAGCAATGTAGAGATTGAGAAAAATATGGAAAGACCGACACACATCAAGCGACTTAAAGGTAAGATTATAAAAGTCGTCAATCTTACCAACAACTATGTATGGAGCAGGGAGTTGAGTCCTAAAGCTAAAGGAGAAGAGGAAACTATTAGCTTTTGAAATGTACTACCTTAGACGAATATGCAGTATCAGGTGGTACCATGCAATATCAGGGTGTTGAAACGTTATGGCTTCCACGATACAATCGTAGAATTCATAAAAAGGCTGTACGAAAATACTCCAGCAATAGTTCAGAAAAGAAATGTAACAACGGAAAGCTTCAGAACTAATTGTGGGGGTCATCCAAGGCTGCCCATTATCACCCCATTTTTTAAATTTATTCCTGGAAATGGTGATGACAGAGGCCCTTGGATGATGACAGACTGCCCAAAAGAATAATGTATGCAAGGATGCATGGAATACGACGAAGGGGAAGACCTAGAACTACATGGTTGAGAACAGTAGAACTCGAAAGTCGAGAGCTGAGTTGGCGAGAGATCGAAAAGCATGTGAACGCTACAGACGCTACAGACGCTACAGACGCATCAGACGAGACCCAACCTGGAGACCTCCGGATGGGATTTAAGTTAGTTAAGTTATATTTATATATATTGTGTGTGTGTGGTCGTTGTCGGTAAATAGTCTGTCGTGCAGAAAAGGAAACTAAAAGAGACTGAATAACAGAATGGGCACTCGTTTCCATCATTTTGAGTAGGTTTGATCGATGCTCATTCTGTTCTTCATTCCCGGGTAAAACTTCCTTTTCTCCACATGGCGAATAATTTACTGAGAACGACTAAGATATTATACGTTCCCGAACTGTTATTGAAATTATTTATAAAATGGATGACTGCACATCCTAGAGCAGGGGTGGGCAACCTTTTTAAGTGAGCGTGCCAAAATCGTCAAATCTTTGATGCAAAAGTTAATCTTTACCATTTTTTAGCAGAAAACATTAAGTTAAAATATAAAACTCAGCGAAGAATTTGGATATTTATTTATTTTAATTTTTTTTAAGGTGAGCCCGGGGAATCGCGTGCCGGAAAAAAGTCGTTGGCGTGCCACGTTTGGCACGCGTGCCAAGGGTTGCCCACGCCTGTCCTAGAGTGTTCCTTTCAGTTGTTAATTTTCAACAAAAATTTAGAACTCTCCCAATTAATACCATGATTATATCTCTACACATGTTTACAAAACGCATTAGGATTATTTGTGCCCTGCACGCATATTTGTTACCCTGACATCTAAAGTTTTTGCCGTTTGACCTATATAAACGAGTCGTATGGTTTACATCCAGTCGAGTAGACACGGCTAGCTGCGTTATCTGGGCTGTTCTTCATTAGTCGAGATTTAACAGTATTTTTATACTTAGACTACGTTAATGCCAGGTGTTTTAGTAAGGTTGGAAGATGTTTAAAATTCACGTGATAAGTTCGGCTCACAATATTTTTATGATCAAATTCCTTTTCAGTTACACTTATAATACTTTTTTTATCTTGGCTCGAACAATTCTCTAGAAATGGAATAGTATGACGTAGTTTCATACTAACGTTCATAATATTACATAACTCACTCTAAAACGTCAGGACCAGCAACTCTTAATGCTCTATAAAACATAGAAGAAAAAATTTAAGATTTTATCGAGGGGTGATAGTCAGAATGGAAGTTTTCAGAACTGTGCTTCTATGCTAACACCATACTTAGGTAAACTCTTTCGTCTTTGTGTTTTATCTGGTATTTTTCCTTCCTGCTGGAAGTTCGCTTTCAATACAGCTTGTCCCAAAGGAGTGTGACCGCTCTCAACTCTCCAGTTATCGTCCATTTACTCTGACTTCTTGAGTTTCTAAAGTTCTTGAATCTGTCCTCAATAGGAAGATTCCTAAACACCTCGACTCACCACAGTATGGGTTCCGAAAGGGACGCTCCACTGGCAATTTTCTTGCATATTTTTCCGACTCTTGGTCATCTTCCTTTCCGAGATCTCGGTGAAACCTTTGCTTTTGCGCAAGACGTATCAAAAGCTTTTTTAGGAAGAAGAGTCAAAATCAAGGTCTAAGGTTTTCGAGATGCCTGGACACACTCTGAAAGATTGGAGGTCTTAGATAGGGGGAAAAGATGGATTGAGGAAGATTATTCTAGAATTGACCGGTTGAATAGATGAAAGATTGAAAATACCGATTAACCCTTGCGTTAGAGACTTGGACAGAAAAGGAATGAGAATGTGTACTGCGTCTGGTACTGCGTGCTCTCTTTAAAGGAGGAGGCATGCAGTTTGAGAGTTAAGAAGTGTCCGTTGTAGTAGCGATAGCAAAGAGGAGTGAGGCAACATTGCAGCGAAGAGAGAGGGATTGATGACAGTCATTAAGAGGGGAAGAATTGATGAGACGAAAAGCCTTTGATTCCATCTGGTTAAGTAGAGCTGTGTGGGTTGAGCCACCCAACACATGGGAAGCGTACGCCATACAGGGGCGGACAGGACCCCTCTACAGAGACATCAACTGAGTAGGGGTAAAGATAATAATTATTGGGTTTGTTTAAACCTCCTTCGCAACATCTAAGGTCATATGACGGAGGGGACCTACAGCTTTACGTGGGATCCGAACCACGGGTCGCTACATAATCTGGATCCGGAGGACGGTCTCCCATCCAACTACTACCCAGACCCAATGTCGCTTAACTCAATGATCAACGGGAAGCGGTATTACGACATTGGCTACGACGTAGCCCGACCCGAGTAGGGGTAAAGAGACTGCGGAGCCAGTACAGCATACCTAACCCCTTAGAAGCTGTTTTAGAAAGTATATGCGACCTTTCCAGGTAAGATCACGAAAAAGAAACGCCAAAAATGTTAAGAGAAGAGGAAGGATTGAGTTGTGTATTGTTGAAGATGAGGAAGATGAGGGGATAGTCGTGTGGAAGATTGTGACGAGTAGACAGATGAAGGAACGGAGTTTTTGAAACATTGAAAGCCACAAGGGTTTCTCTGCCCCCAGTCAAAGATAATAGAAAGATCAGAGGTCAGTTACACCACAACCGTCCTACGTGAACACGGAGTGACTGTTGTGAAGGACGCTTTGTGAAGCGGGTGGAGAAGTGAAAAGTGGCGTCATCGGCATAGGAGAGGTTAGGACAGGAAGTGCGACTTAATAGGTCATTGGTAAATAAAAGGTAAAGAGTGAGTGACAGGACGGGACGCTCTTCCTTTTATTTATTAATAATATTTTAAGTCACACTTCCTGTCCTATCCACTCCTGTACTGATTATTATTCCACTCTACTTCTCCACCACTTCACAGAGCATCCGTCAAAAGTCACTTCATGATTTGCGTGGGACGGCAATGGACTATGGTGCACCTGACCTCTGATCTTTCTACTATCTCTGATTGGGGCAGAGAAAATCTTGTGTTTTCAATGCCTCAAAAACTCAGTTTCTTCATCTCTCTACTCGTCACAATCTTCCACGCAACTATCCCTTAATTCAACAATACACAACTCAATTCTTCCTCTTCTCTTAACGTTTTCGGTATTTCCTTTTCCCGTGATCTTTCTTGGAAAGATCACACCTACTCTTTCTCTATAACAGCTTCAAAGAGGTAATTAGGTGTGCTGTAGCGGCTCCGCAGTTTCTTCACCCCCCACTCAGTTGCTATGTTTGTATAGGGCGTTGTCCGCCCCTGTATGGATTACGCTCCTCGTGTGTGGGGTAGCTCAACCAACACAGCTCTACTTGACAGTACTGACTTGTCAATCCATTTCTCTTCGCCGCAATGTTGCCTCGCTCTCTCTTTTCTAACGCTATTATGACGGACACTGCTCTTCTGAACTCTCTAAATGCACGTCTCTTCCTTTTAAGTAGAGCTTGCTGTACCAGATCTTCGACACATTCTCGTCCCTTTTCTCCCCACCCCTCTTATGCAAGAGTTAATCGGTATCTTCAATCCTTCATCTACTCAATCGGTCAACTCTGGGACAACCTTCCTAAATCTATCTTTCCCCCCTGTCTATAACCCCGCAATCTTTAAAACGCCGAGTGTCTAGTAGAGGTAGAAAGAGTACATCAGTACTCGAGTACGCGTATTTGTTTTACTCGTACTCGAGGGAATCTGAAATCGCTGTAATCGTACTCGACCAATTACCACGTGCTACTAATTTGTTCTAGAATGTTCTAGAAAACCTTTAGCAGACTATAAATGCTTGCGCAAGGCATCGCGGAGGTTAGTATTAGAGATCTGGTAGTATCTGACGTCATTGTGGAAGGTTGCATATATATATAAATCTGAGTTTTACAAGGTATGTATTTATATTTTTTTTATAAGAAAGCCGAGTTATTTTGATGGAATATAAAACATCTTACAAAAGATGTTGAATAAAGCATTACGTAATTGACATTACTTATTTTATAAGTACACACGACATATATATTATGTAACAGTAAAGCAAATACATTTTGTTCCTTTCGTGTCCATTTTTAAATTTTTCATTGTAATGTGTTCATATGGTCTCATACCGTAACAAATAAGCTTTGCTCATGCAAGCACCAGGTAAAGCACTGAAAAACGTTGTACTCGTACTCGAGGAAATCTGAAGTCGCTGTAATTGTACTCGTACTCGCTTACTCCAAAAGTCTGTACTTGTATTCGTACTACTTGGTATTTTTTCCACCTCTAGTGTCTAGGCATCTCAAAAACTCTGGACCTTGATTTCGGCTCTCTCATTGGTCGGGGAAATTTTTCTGGGCGTTCACCATTGGTCCATCCTTTATTTATATATATATATATATATATATATATATATATATATATATATATATATATATATATATAAAAGTCACAATCGAGTGAAATATATTTATTTACTTTATTATTTTTACAGTATAATGATTAAGAAATGTAAACCTCAAATATGAACTCTACCATATGCTCTGATGGGTTTAAATTTGCAGGCTTGTTACATCACAAGCTAGGTTTGAAGAAAGCCGATCCGATCGTGTTTTAAGCCACCTTTGGTTAGCTTCCGCCCGAATTGTTCATTCTGACGAAGGTCAAGCTTTTCACTCCACCTTAGACCTACAGTTTAACGTGGAATCCGAACCACGCCCCATCAACAGGCCAGCGTCTTAAATGGGTACTCTAGATGGCCTAGTGGTTATCTACCAACCACTTTTTTTTTTATTGTGTGGAAGGATGAACAGCTGGGTTTTGCTGCGCGCCGGCTGCCGTCGGGTCTCGAACCCGGGGCCGATGGATTCGCAGTCAGCGATGCTAACCACTACACCACCGACCACGCTCTATATATATATATATATATATATATTTTTTTTTATGCGTTGAAAATATGGTGGTTTCCTGATTTTGGGGACATTCTGTACATTGTTGGTATAGAACGTTAACAGATTTTTGTAATTAGTATTGATATTATCGCCATGACGATTCCTGATACGTATCGAGCTAATTGTGCTTCCAGCTGCGATTCTAACTTTCTAAAATTCCCAACGGTTTTCCGCAGGTAAATTTTTTTTATTCACACACACACACACACACACACACACACACACACACACACAGTGTGTGTGTGTGTGCCTCGGTGGTGTAGTGGTTAGCGTGGCTGACTACGAATCTATCGGCCTCGGGTTCGAGACCCGGTGACGGCATCCGGCGCGCAACAAAATCCTTCAACACAATAAAGAAAGTGGTTGGTAGTTAAATGGGTACCCTGGGTGGCCTAGTGGTTAAGACGCTGGGCTGCTGGTAGGGCGTGGTTCGGATTCCACATTAAACTGTAGGTCTAAGGTGGAGTGAAAAGCTTGACCTTCGTTAGAATGAACAATTCCGGCGGGAGCTAGCCAAAGATTTATATATAGGATTGTACTCAGAATGGTCCCCTGAGATCTTTTATGTTACACACAAACCGTGCGTGAAGAAGGAACTCTTCTGGGAAAATTAAATCCACTATACGAATAAGTAATGGCAAATGACAAATACTATAGTTTTTCTTTTCTTTTCATATATATATATATATATATATATATATATATATATTAATGAAAATAACCTCGAAGGAAAAAGGAAACAGAATGGTGCTCAAACGCTTTCGTCTAATGACATGCTCATTAAACGAAAGCGCTTGAGCACCATTGTGTGTGGTTATTTTCATCATAAATATTATTCACGTGTTACTTTCATGAACAATATATATATTATATATATATATATATATATATATATATATATATATATATATATACACAGGGTGTTTATAAAGTCCCTCTCTATTTCAGTGAAAACGTAGCAAAAAGTTAAAATTCAATAACAATAAATAGAAGGCATACATTTAACGAATACTTAAGCATATGATTCTACACGAGTACCATCAGTATCTCTACAGAGTTCAAATCTGTCAGCAGCATTGCGGAACACATTTTGGAGCATGACAGGTTATTTTTGTAACTGCTATTACGATACGAGCATGTAAATGTCACAGCTTCATTCAGATGGCATTTTAAACACCGTCGTCTTTCAACAAGATGGGGCACCTTGTCATTACGCAAACATTGTTCAGGAGTACCTAAATGATCGATTTCCAAATCGGTGGATCGGACGTGGAGGCAACAGCCCCTGGGCGGCTCGATCTCCTGACCTAACGCCCTTGGATTTCTTTGCATGTGGCTTTATCAAATCAAACGTCTATCAGACGAGGGTTACAGATCTGCAAGATTTACGTGCTCGTATCGTAACAGCAGTTACAAAAATAACCCTGTCATGCTCCAAAATGTGTTCCGCAATGCTGCTGACAGATTTGAACTCTGTAGAGATACTGATGGTACTCGTGTAGAATCATATGCTTAAGTATTCGTTAAATGTATGCCTTCTATTATATTATTAAATTTTACCCTTTTTGCTACGTTTTCACTGAAATAGATAGGGACTTTATAAACACCCTGTATATATAATATAATATACACCTTTCCTTTCCTTTCCTTTCAACCTTTCAAATGTTCCGCGCGATGATTCCTCATTTCACGGTCAAGCTTGTCGCCCCTCCTCTCGAGTTGGCCTGGTGAAGTAGTGAGTTGTTCTTGTACTCTCCACCTCACATAGCCAGGTACGCCCGTCTCATCGGGGATTGTTCTTAGCCAGGCGTCTAATCTTCTTTTGAAGATGTCCACTGCAACACCACTCCTGTCCCTTAGGTCTTTGGGCAGCTGATTAAACAGTTTTGGTCCTCTCGCAACAAAACTATTTTCTTTCAAGGTTAAGGATGTTCCCTGTCTAGCCTTTAATTTGGGAACACTACACAATCTTCCTCTTCTACTTTCCACTGTTGTTTTGTGAGTTACAGGGTTCAGAGTAAGATTAGGGACTAGTTTCTCCATTATTTTCCAAGTGTAAATAATTGTGTGTGTGTGTGTGGCCTCCCTATAGAACCCCCGACATTTTCACACTTTTTCACATTCAGTTCTGTATCGCGACACTGTCCCAATTTTACGAACCTAATAACTTTAAAAACCAAACCTTACGTTACCTGACCTAGCGTAATCTTAATTATAACCCCCTTTTTTCATGATAAAAGCAAATATTGGGATATGGACGTTCGTGTTGCGACGGGCTCTGTATGTATCCTTAAGATCGTCGCGATTCCTTAGAAAAACACACACACACACACACACACTTGCGTATCTCTGAATAAGCGAGGTAGCGTATTTAAAAATTAATTACCTATTTTATGTCTCGTAAGACGCTACAAGTGGTAAGACGCACCCTATATTTAGCAAAGAATATTTAGGAAAAATATATTTCGTAGATTTATCAGCCTGACAAAAAATATATTCCCATACCTTTATTAAAAGAACATTAAACAAAACATTAAATATGAGCCCTCAAGTCCTAACCTAACCTAACCTAACTCTTGTGTCATCGAACCTGGAAGTATGTAAATAAATATTCCGGAAGAAGTTGCCGTCTCGAAGGGTATTTTGTTGATATCTAAATAGCGAAGTATTAAGTAATCTACCCTCACTTAATCTGTGAATTATTACACAGTCGATCTCTCTTAGCCCATGCCCCTTTCAGTATTTGAGGTGGATTTCTTTGGTAGCTTACCGTACGATCGGACGATGTCACGCGTTATTATTACGCGCGTTCAGGCCAGGCTATTGGCCAGACCATCGAAGACGCTCGATGCCCTACCTGTTGTGTCACATTTTCGTTGTGTGAGTAGGGTGTCGACCTACATAAAATTGCTGATTTGTGGTGAGATCTCACTAATAGTGTAAATGGGAAGAAGTCATTCCCGAAGAAGAATAATATATATGAAACTGACGTCATCCTCCCGTCGCAGATCATAAATTTTATGGAGGACGACACTAGCCCACACTGCTCGTGTTACGCATGACGTAACACGACAGGTAGGACATTTGCGCTTTGAAATAATATAGATATGTGGATAAAGCGTAATTACCCAATACTTTATTTCGAATTAAAATTTTTCGATCTTTTCACCTTAAAAGCGTCTCCACTCAATAGCTACAGAAAACACAAATCGTCATATTGCCTACAATTAGAGTAAGTGTAATTTATACTCTTAGTGTACTCAAGTTAAATTTCTAACGTACATATTTTTAACATCGAAATGTATTGAGATTCACCCCTCCGTCAGAAATAACTGGGTTCGCGAAATAGCTTGAGATCCAGATTTAGAGTCCACATATCCCTCAAACCGTTTCACAGAATAAAGTATCGATTTATAAAAAAAATGTTTATAGTTTTACTTCTCTAGAACTAGATAATGAGTATCACTTTAAATGCATTTATTACGTAAAATTAGCTTCTAGTTTTCTATTCTGGTTTGTTGAAAGCATTCTCATTTTCTGAGTGTTTTTCTGAACTATTTTTATTTGGAGCTACACATTTACTTCCAATTCTTTAACCATAAAATGGGTCCCAGTTCAATTTGGAACCAGTAGAATTAAACTTAATTCCTTCATGACGCATAACGGAAACAGAACTAGTAATACCAGCAAAGAGAAGTATCGTTATCAGCAGGTTGGTGCTACTGTAGTATGCGGTCTACCTACGATTCGGCGGTCTACATTTTAATTATAGCTTCTTATCTTGTTTACTAATTGTTTGTTTACATCCCATTGTCAATCGCCCTTGACGATTGGTTAGGTTTAGTCATGATATTTTCGTTAGTTTTAACGAAAATATCATGATTAAACCTAACCAATCGTAGGATATTCTCTGATAGATTATCCCTGAGAAAATTTGATAATTTTACAAATAATAATAATACAAATGTGTTGCAAACCAGTAAATGTATGCAACTAACAATCCAAATAAAATACTATTTACTTGGTAGCCATTGTTTTGTTTACTTTAAGGAGATAGGATGAGAACCTCAAAAAAAATTTATTTCGTTAAGGATATCATATACGTGAAATACAACTTTATAGAAAGAAGTTTGCCTACTGAAAAATCAAATCGACTGGACGCTCAGTTTTCAATATATATATATTACATACAGTACATATACAATACATACACACAAACTACCTAAATCAGTTACTACCAGTGCGTGTATTATTCTATTCATAAAACTGTCCATACTATAATTGTATATTAACATATGAATATAACTAAGGCGAATCATATTGGTATTTGCTAAATAGCATTTTGAAACTTCAGTATTTTGCATTAGGAAATAAAAAGTTGAAAACTAATTTTCTCGCGCTTCAGTAGTGTATCCTAACAGTCAGTAAGTATACTTTATATCGTGTAATAGTTACTGCTACGCTTCTGACTACTTTACAAATAAAATTAAATTTGATTTTTTTTATTTGTTTTGAGAAAATTCTTGAAATTTCACTTACGCGGAAATATTTTCAAGAATTTTCTCGATAATAATCTCCAAAAGATTATTCCCAAGAATTTTGCGTCACTAGTAGGGAAATTTTCTAATTAATCAATGATTAACTGGTTAAAAATTATTAAACATTAAATACTTCTGAAAAGAGTAAGAAAGAGCTTCATTGTTTCTTTTGCGTGAGATAAGACCGAAGAAAACATTTTGCTCAAACATTTAGTTTGCTTTAGTTCAAGAAATCAGGCATGGGCGGATTAGACAGTTTATACACGCAAAAAGGTGCCAAATTCAAATGATACATGACAAAATTTAAGGTAAAATGATGCTGAAATTATGAGGAAAATTAATCATTTCCCATCATTTTCTACAAATATTTTTTGATTAATGATTAAATTCGAAACAATGATTAACTGAGTAACTTATTAATCAGAACCATGCCCTAATCACTATGTTTGTTGGGTGCTGCGTTGGGTTGCAAATCTGAAGGCTGCAGGTTCGAGTTCCGGCTCGCACTTCTTGACTTGAGATTTCGGGGATTAAGTTTCTACCTCAAGGTCTTCCGTGGCCAGGTCGTGTATGGGTTAGGGAAATTCCATGAGTACCCGAGAAAGTTGAGAAAAGAAAGGGGAGCGTATGAAGAGAACAAATACCCGGGCTCAACCATGTTTCTTTAGACGAGAGTAAGCTCTCCTCGTAGGGTCTGAAATCCGAACCTATGGGCCTACTAAGTTATAACCCAACAACGAGGCTGGTGATTTACTTCTGCTAAACACTAGATGGCAGAAGAGAAAAAAATTAAAAACGCTGATGTGAACGAAGTCATGGGTCTAGTTCTGAATAATACAGGGTGAATAAAAAGTTCCGCCCGATTTTTTGTGAATTACGGAAACCCCCAAAATCGGGCGGAACTTTTTATTCACCCTGTATTTCATTAGTGTTTAGGTTTGTTAGTTATCATGGACAGTCGAGTTCAAAGGATCCTTACATAAAGTAACCAAATTTTTTGAAGTTAAAAGCGGGACATATCCTGAACCCCCAAGTGGGGTGTCCCCCTGCCGCGGTTGAAAAATTTTTGAAATTGCAATACTAAAAAAAAACACGTTTTGGTGGCATCGTAAGCAGATATTTCGATGTTAATTTTGGCAAAAAACAAACCCCCATACGACATACATATATGCTCCATTCTCTGTTGTACCAAATATACAGGGTGTTTCATAACATATGGAACGCACTTTCACGATGGATTCAGGGCCTGAAAACAATGAAAAAAGTTTATATAAACATATGTTCGAAATCGCTTTGTTTCAGAGTTACAGACCCGTTTTGTGTTTCAGCAATTTCCGCAAATTGTTTACAAACACTGCTTGCCGACAGTGTTTGTGAGTGTGTACGAGACTTTTCATGTATGCCTTGCCGATTGTAATGTTTGTACATATGACATGTTTCAATATCGTTGAGTATAGTGCCATCAGTCAGTCAGAGGTGCATCGCGGTGTTTCACTCTTCGTATTCGTAACTTCTTACCATGAATAAGTGCAGTCCAGTGAAAAAAAAAACCTTAAAAGTTTTTGTGCTATTCAGTGATATTGTGCATTTGAAGTGAGAATGGAGGCTTATTCAAACAGAGAAATGGCAGACATGCATCTCGTGTATGGATTTGCCGAGTGTAATGCGGCTGCGGCAAGACGTCTGTATGCGGAAAGGTTTCCGAATCGCCGTCTGCCAGATAAGAACTACTTTCAGAGAATAGACGAGCGTCTTGGTGATACAGGATCATTCAACAAGCGAGTTTCAGATGGTGGTAGACCAATCAGCGCCAGAACTGTTGAGTTGGAGGAATGGGTCCTGAATCGCGTGGAGGAACATCCTGGTGTCAGCACCCGAAGGATAACAGCAGCAGAGGGTGTAAGATACACAACTATGTGGAGAATTTTACGGGAACGGCAGCTTTACCCATATATTCAGAGAGTACAAGGCCTTACTGAAGCTGATTTCCCACCACGAGAGGCTTTTTGTACTTGGTTCCTTCAACAGTGTGCTCGCGACTCTCTTTTTCTATCCTCCGTGTTGGTTTGTGATGAGGCTGCCTTTACAAGAAATGGCGTGATCATTTTTCACAACACTCATCACTGGGCTAAAGAGAATCCGCATGCCATCATCCAGTCAAGGTACCAACAACAATGTAGTATCAATGTATGGGCAGGACTTATTGCCGACAACTTAATCGGTCCTTTTGTTTTGCCTGGAAGATTAACAGGAGAATCCTATTCCAATTTTTTATGGAATGATTTAAGCTATTTACTAGAAGTTCCTCTTGGTGTCCGACGTCGTATGTGGTTTACGCATGACGACGCTCCGCCTCATTTTAGTAGAGTAGCCAGAGACTGTTTGGATGACCATTTCCCTGATAAATGGCTAGGCCGTGGAGGACCCATTGCGTGGCCTGCTCGCTCCCCGGACCTGAATCCACTCGATTTTTACCTGTGGGGTCATCTGAAATCCATCGTTCACGTGACACCATTGACAACGTTGAAATGCTTCGCCAACGTATAGAACAAGGATGCCAGAAAATCCGAGTATACCTGGAATGTTTGAACGCATCAGGCAGTCTATGACGAGGCGTGTTCAGGCGTGTATTCAAGTTCAAGGTGGTCATGTTGAGCACTTCCTCAGAGGTAAGGTGGATACTTGCTGGAACACATAACGGGCTGTAACTCGGAAACAAAGCCATTTCGGCATATGTTTATATAAACTTTTTATTGTTTTCAGGTCCTGAATCCATCGTGAAAGTGCGTCCCACATGTTATGAAACACCCTGTATATACAATACTAACAAATCAAATAAGAAACAATAACGAAACAGAGTCGGAGTCAAATTACCTCTTTTCCACCAGTGCAAACTGACAACTTTCGTCTTGTATTACGTAATACTTGAAAACACCAATAAAAACTAGTTGTTGGTAGTAATTTTAATGAAGCTGGACATTCTTGCTCAGTATCTCCAAAAGCGGGCCAATTTCGGGACACCATACGTCAGCGGGACTGTCCCGCCGAAACTCGGGACTTGATCACTTTACGAGTATCCTTATATCCTGTCATAGAAGAACGCTATTTTAAAACTGCGTTTATGACTTATCAAAGACATTAATGTCTTTGATATGACTAAATTGAAAAACTAAAAATTAACTTTTTAGTTACATTAAAGGTTAATGTGTATTTTGGATATCATTTTACTAATAGACTATACTGTAATGTAATGGAAAATAAATTAATCCAAGAAATGCTCCCATTGCTTTCATTCTTTACGTTAGAAAGTTATATACTATTACTCGCCTACGTGACTTTAGCCATAAGTTACTCGTACCCGCTTCTCAAATGGATTTATTCGCATAAATACAAAATCATGCTGGAATCCCGAGCACTTCTGAGTGGATACGATTCTTGAATAATGATGATTCTGCGTAGAGAATGCTGCAAT
>JAJOZX010002946.1:547500-582123 GCA_023014485.1 Bathynomus jamesi | reverse complement strand
AATGTCATTAATAAGCGGAAATTATCAATTCTACTATATTAAAGACTAGTTTCATTGTGCGCAAAAGTGATGCAAGCGACAAGACGAAAGGCTGTTCTTGTATGAAGTTACTCTCTTGCAACCTACTTAGATCCACGTTACAAAGCTAAGTTATTTTCACCTAGTACATTAGAACGAGTTAAATCATCACTTGGCAAAGCAGTTGAAGAGCTTCAATCTCTTGAACTGTCGCTTCGCCACCCACCAAAAGAATAAAAGTTTCAGTGACAGAACCAACACCTTCAACAAGCAAATCTATCACAGAATCTGTCTCTCAGTTTCTTGAGTCAAGCAGCAATGACGAGACCTACGCGATTCCAAAAGATGTAGTAAAAATGATAGAGAGCTATCACCAAGAAAAACGCCTGGCTGCATGTGACAATCCTATTAGTTGGTGGAAAAATACGCAGAATATCTATCCATACTTGAGTAAACTTGCAAGGAAACATTTAGCCTGTCCCCAACGAACGTACCAAGCGAGAGATTATTTAGCAGTGCTGGATTAATATATGATGAAAAGAGAAACAGACTGGCAGCAGAAAAGGCAGAAAATTATGTTCCTTAAGCATAACCTTCCTATAATTAAGTTTGAACATTAAACGATGAACATCTTAGTTTACTTTATTTTAATTACTCATTTATAAATATGCCTAATAAAACTTTAAACTTAATATAAATAGTTATCAAGCTAATTAAGATCTCTTTCTATAAGGGTGGAGGTTGGGGAAAGAGGTCGGTGGGTGCATTTGAGTTGGTTCACGTCCCGCATCCTGGTAACACAATTATGGTTTCTAATTGTGGCTGAACTCAACAAATATAACGAATTTATTTGCAGACGAATTCACTAATTGATTTCTATATTAGTTAGATGCTTGATATTATTTTATATGTTCAGAGAAAAGTACAGCAATTATTGTACAATTAATCAATTATACTACATTATAGCTACAGCTCTCTCTATATAATAACTTATTATATACGTTAAACACAACAATCTCGAATATATCCTAAAAATAACGAAATGTAGACATCCGCATCCGCATCCGCGGATGTTGAAATCAAATCCTCATCCGCATCCGCAGATGTGAAAAAATGACATCCGCTACATCACTAAATTATATATATATATATATATATATATATATCTATATATATATATACTACCAGTCAAAGTTTAAGTACACCTACTAATTTTCAATGTTTTGCTGCTTAGCTCATAACAAACTTCAAATGTAAACTTAACAGGTACTAGAGATGAATTTGCTTACCTGGCTTTCATATTGTATGCTTCAGTGCATCTGCCCTATGCAGTGTGTTGTAACACAGAAGCTTCTTCAAAATAGCCTTCAAAATATGTTAATTTACGTCTAGCATGCAACCTAAAATTAATACCATTAGCTCTGCACAAAGGTCCAAAAACAGTTTAAAAGTCTTTACTCGGGTAGTGTGTTTCTTCAGGAGTATGTTAATACATGGATTCAGTTATTAACATGCGCTGCAGGTCTTTACATATAAAATCCTTGCTGAGGAGCTAACTGTGTAGTTTAAGGTATATTTGTGTGTTTCAAAAAGCAAAAATGGGTGCCAAAGTTCAGTTAACAATAGAAAAAAGTCGATTGTAACTGAGAAATGAGGGCCAATCACTGAGGCAAATTGCAAAAAAATTAAAAGTTTCTGTGAATGCGGTTGCTTGTGCTATTAAAAACGGTACGAAGAAACTGGTTAAAGTAAGGACAGAAAAAGGTCAGGGCGACCAAGAACTACAACAGACTCAGAGGACAAGTATATCCGAGTCACCAGTCTGCGCAACAGACGCCTCACAGCACCTGAAATCAAAGCCCAGCTGAACAACTCCAGAAGTACAACAGTTTCAACATCAACTGTTCAGAGAAGACAGAGAGGCAGGATTAAAAGGACAAACTGCAGCAAAGAAACCAATGCTGAGACTCCAGAACAAAAAGAAAAGGCTAGCCTGGGCTAAAAAAAACACCAAAAATGGACTGTTGAGCAGTGGAAATTTGTCCTTTGGACTGACGAATCAAAGTTCGAAGTTTTTGGATCCAAACGCAGAGTATTTGTGCAGCGCAGAGCGGGTGAAAGAATGACACAGCAGTGTGTTATGCCAACAGTGAAGCACGGTGGAGAAAGTGTGATGGTCTGGGGATATTTTGCAGGGGAGCAAGTTGGAGATCTCCACAAAGTCACTGGAATACTGAACCAACGTGGCTCTCACAGCATTCTACAGCGCCATGCCATCCCATCTGGACTGCGACTAATAGGCCAACAGTTCATAATGCTGCAAGACAACGATCCTAAACACACTTCCAAGCTGTGTCAAAATTACCCAAAGCAGAAAGAACGGCAACGTCAGCTCACAGTTATGGAATGGCCAGCACGGTCCCCGGATCTGAACCCCATCGAGCTAGTGTGGGATGAACTGGATCGACGAGCGAAAGCCAAGCAGCCATCCAGTGGTCAGAAGCTCTGGTAACTCTTACAAGAGTACTGGCAGCAGCTTTCACCAGACTATCTTCTTTCTCTTATTGAGCGCATGCCTCGAATTTGTTCTGCTGTAATTGCTGCTAGAGGAAGCTATTTTGCTGAATCTAAAATTTAGACTTTGCTTTTGGTAAATTGTCCTGATTTGTTGTTATTTAAGTTCCCATGTTTGTACTTATGAATTTGTGTCATGATAACTTAGTTAATAAATAAAAAACTTTAAACAAAATTTGAAATTTATGAATATTTCAGGGTGTACTTAAACTTTTGACTGGTAGTGTACATGTAAAATTTTTGAGATACCTGGACACTGCGTTTGAAAGATTGGAGGTCATAGACGGGGAAATATGAACTAAGGAAGAATTTTCCAGAGTTAACCGGTTGAGTAGATGAAATACTGAAAAAAACCGATTAACCCTGCATAACAGAGTTGAACAGAAAAGGAATGGGAAAGAGTCGAAAGTCTAGTACTGCGTGCTCTCCTTAAAGGAAGAGGCATGAAGTTAGAGACTTCAGAAGAGCAATGTCCGTTATAATAACCATAGTAAAGAGAGAGTGAGGCAACACTGCGGCGAAGGGAGGGAGATTGAAGACAGTCTGTAAGAAGCGGAGAACTGATGAGACGAAAAACCTTTGATTCCACCCGATCAAGTAAAGCTGTGTTGGTTGAAGCATTCCACACGTGAGAAGCGTTACACTGCCGTAAAATGGAGGAAACACGTAAGTCCACTGGATGTAGTTTTGAGAAAATACCTTTCAAAGTTTAGCGTTGAAAACATCAGCAATTCATTTTTTTTGCACTCATTTAACCAATACAATACATAATAACTGCACACTTCACGATAATTTTTTTAACACATCATTCTCAAATTTATATATTATATATATATATATATATATATATATATAGAGAGAGATAGAGAGAGAGAGAGAGAGAGAGAGAGAGAGAGAGAGAGAGAGAGAGAGAGAGAGAGAATGATGCTCCCAAAAAATTTTTTAAATGTTATAGGATAAATATTTATTTCAACAAGCAGATCGAAATAAAGGACTGTCCTTTGAAATAAAGGACGTCTGGCAACCCTAGGCCGCCCGCCTCTAGACATATCTCAGAAAGGCAAATACCCATAAACGGTTTCTTAATCATTTGAAAACCGTTTCTAAATCTCATTCCACGTCAAATATTTAGTTGGTCCAACTAATTTTAGAAACCACTGTACACTGGAGTTGCGCGCTTCTTCCTTTGCATAGAGATGTAGAAATGGTTTACTGACCCCACCATGGTCTTAACTCAATTTTTACCAAATTGTGACTTACGAGGTTTTCCTTTGCACGGCAGCGTACTCCATGCATACAGTGTCGGAGAAGACCCCTGCACAGAGACAGCAAGCGAGTGGGGGTGAAGAAACTGCGGAGGCGGTACAGCACACCCAACCTCTTAGAAGCTGTTTTGGAAAGAGAGTATGTGTGATCTTTCCAGGAAAGATCACGGGAAAAGGAAACACCAAAAATGTTAAGAGAAGAGAAAAGATTGAGGTGTGTATTGTTGAAGATAAGGAGATAATCGTGTGGAACATTGTGACAGAGCAGGGGCGTAACTAACGGGGGGGACATGTCCCCCCAACTTTTGAACTGAGGGGGATAATATAGGTTTTGTCCCCCCCCCCCCCAACTTTTGATCTAAGTTAGCTTACGTGTGAAGAAAAATATTTATTCTTGAAATAATCTATGATGAGTAAATCTTTAATTATATTAGTCCTATTAGTATGCTGGAAAGTATTACTGATTCAGTACTAATACTGCAGTGATAGATACTTTAATGAGACATTTAGTTATTTTTTACTTTAATTATTGCATATATTGTTTTCCTTTAATGTTAAGTATATACTTCATATACATAAGGTAGTTGTGAAAATGCTTCTTTGATTTTCCTATTACTATCATAAATATAGATCATTCTCTAAATCATAGTATTTTAAGAGCATCATTTTGGTCGCAAACACATTACCTACAGGATAGCAGCACAGAAATTCATCGCAGGATTTTTCATCATTATAGTTGCCCCCCCCCCCCCCCCCCCCCAACTTTTGAAAGCTAGTTACGCTCTTGGTGACGAGTAAACAGATGAAGGAACTGGGTTTTTGAAGCAGTGAAAGCCACAGAGTTGTCTCTGACCCAGTCAGAGAGAATAGAAAGATCAGACTTCGTGTGTTAGGATTGCAAAATTGGATTTCATTAAAAGATACGAAATAATAAAATCTATAATATTTAATTTAAAAAAGATACGAAAAAATAAAATCTATAATACTTAATTTAAAAAAAACGTAAAATACGTTTAATAGATAGATTATAGTTAGGAAATAGGCCTCATAGGACTACGTGACTTATGGCAAGAAGCCAGAAGAACAGGTCTCGTCGCGTTTATACTTGTCATCTTCTCCACCCATTTGGCATTGGAATAATTGTCATGTGACATAACGCCTTCCGTTTCGTCCAATCATGCATTCATAAACAGTTTTAGTTTAGAAATAGCATACGAGTATATATATATATATATATATATATATATATATATATATATATATATATATATATATATACAGGGTGGGCCGTAAGTTTCCATACATAGGAAAAATAAACATTTTTTATGGACAACCATTTTTATTTATATAATATGCTCTACATGGTTGCCATTGTTTTGAAAACACATTTCAATACGTGTTCCCCACTGTTGATGAACACGCATTAGCACAGTTGACGTTATGCTTGCAATGGCGTTGGTGATACGTTCCTTTAGATGATTTATGTCTCGTATCTTTTCCTGATACACCATGGCCTTCAAGTGCCCCAAAGATAGAAATCAAGGGGGGTGAGATCTGGGGATCTGGGAGGCCACTCCACAGGACCACGCCGACCAATCCAAGCATCCGGAAACTGCTGATCCAAATACCGACGCACGTGAAGACCATAATTTAAATTTTCCTATGTATGGAAACTTACGGCCCACCCTGTATGTGTATATATATATATATATATATATATATATATATATATAATAGGATTTATTACGGTTAAATAGGCCAAATAAGTTACTTAAATAATATACAAGTGGATGCAAAAAACTTCTTTTTTCTACGTGAAGGTCAAAATATGATAATAAAAACCCACTCTGGGGTCGGGGGAACGGGATCTAGCCTAGGTGAGAATTTCTTAATGATCTCTGGATTGTTTCCTTCTCGCCTTTTTCATTCGTTTTTCGGTTTATAATTTCTGTATAATAAACAACAATGTAATAATCAATGTAATAATAAATTTATAATTTCTGTAATAAATAATAATGCAATATTAAATTTAATAAATTTAATAATAAATGTAATAATTATGTAAAAAACTAATAGAATCTGTATGTATAGAACAAGATAGTTTTAAATTTGTGCGAATGTACTTATAAGCGGGTCCCTTTAATAAAAATGCTCTTCCGATGTCGGGAGAACGGGATCTAACCTAGGTGCGAATTTCTTAATGGTCCCTGGACTGTTTTCCCTCTTGTTTTCGGTTCATTTGTTTTTCTGTATCCACCCGAAGAGGATGCCAGTGGGCATCGAAAACTGTTGTGGAAATAAACTCTGTCTATTAGAGTGGGTTTTTATTATCATACAAGATAGGATTGAGTAAAAATTTTAGTACAGAGTTTAAAGGTTTGTGTAGTTCCAAGTTTAGGAGGAAAATATCTGAAAATATTCGCATCCAACGAGATCAGTGATGAAAAATTGTGAACGGGACGCGTGCGAGAAGACGCACTGGAAGAAACCGGCAGAGTTGAAGATAGACGTTTGAAGTAAGAGGTGGAGTTGAGAGGGAAATTGTGATAGGCCTTAGCCAGAGGACAAACAGTGGAGTGTATTAATTCTTTCGTCCCAGGATTTTCATAGAGAGCTTATTCAATTATTTAACTTTCAAAGTTAATCCAAACCGTCCTGAGAATTTCATAAAAAGTTTATTTAATTAATTATTTAATTTGAATAATTAATTCAAACATCCCAGTATCTTAACGGGAATTTTTGAAGTTCCAACTAAACTATACGATTGCTGTTATAATTTTTTTTTATTATTATTGTAAATTATAGATAGGGATGCACCGGAACTGGGTTCCGGTCGGTTACTTCCGACCGGAACTCGGTTGTGTGGTTCCTGAACTTTTTACAAATAGCCGGCCGGAACCGGAACTTATGAATTTGAAATATGTTTAGACCTATAATAAAAGACATTTCATGAATTTATTACAAATTAATCCATTTTTCAGACCTTAATATTTCATATATATATAACGTAAAGAACGACGCTTGTATAGGAGAATATTCCGCGCAAGATGAGGAGAGAGAACGAAGCAAATGAAAAAATGAGGTAACCACCCGGGAATCAAACCCGGGATCTTCCGATTGCCGGTCAGATATGATAACCATTACACCACGGGCCTCACTCGAACAAATGCCGTAATTCTCCTACATACGCGCAGAAACCAATGCCCCAAGAGGGCACCTCCCGCTTGCCGTACATTATATGCAGTTAAAATGTATATAATGTACGGCAAGCGGGAGGTGCCCTCTTGGGGCATTGGTTTCTGCGCGTATGTAGGAGAATTACGGCATTTGTTCAAGTGAGGCCCGTGGTGTAATGGTTATCATATCTGACCGGCAATCGGAAGATCCCGGGTTCGATTCCCGGGTGGTTACCTAATTTTTTAATTTGTTTCGTTCTCTCTCCTCATCTTGCGCGGAATATTCTCCTATACAAGCGTCGTTCTTTACGTTAATTATACTGCGTGTTTGCAGTTAAAATGTATATATATATTTTTTTTTTTTTCTGAAACAGACTATAGTTTCCACATCAAACCAAAAAGAATACATCTTGACTTTATTGATTACTGTGTAACACTGATTCTGTTTATATATAATTTTTTATGTTTTTATGTGCATTTGAGGGCGCTGAGTCCAAATCTGGCCTTGGTTTGTGTGTATCATCAATGGTTTCAGAGATAATCCATTTTTCATGTTTTACCAGTATAATGTTATTATGGGCGCAGCAATATCAGAATAATCAGGAATTGTTGAGAACAATCCGGATGTTCGTTGACAGTTTCTTGCTCTAGAAACTGCCCGAAACTTCTACTGTGCTATATAAAGAAGAGCGAAGAGTCTGAGAAGTCAGTTAGTGTGAGCACACAAAGGCAGGCAGGTTGTTTGTCTGATGGTTACCAGCACTGAGGTACTGTTTCTGTGCTTCTCTGTGCTGACGATTTGAGTGTTATCGATCCTTTTTTATTGCGAACATTATTTCAGTGTTGTGAATACATCTTTTTTCTGGAATCTGTCATCTGTTGCAGATTTAATAGCTCTTCTCTCTATATCTGCAGGTTATGATTAATGTAGTACAGTTTGGTAAAGAGAATGGCAACTAGAGCTTGTAAACACTCGCCGGATATATTCTGCTACGTTTGTGGGTATTACATAGGCCCCAAGCAAGTATCGCACAAGATTGTGAAAGGCACCAAGTTCTGGATCGCGTATCGGTTCTATTTTGGTATGCCTATGGGTGACCAAGATAAACCCTGGGCACCCCATGTGATCTGTTGAAGCTGCCGCTCCACACTTGAAGGGTGGCTGCGCGAAGTACGCAAGGCAATGCCCTTTGCGGTACCCAGAATATGGAGAGAACCAAAGATCCACCACGACGATTGCTACTACCGCATGGTAGATGTTTCTAAGTACAGGAAAGTTAAAGGAAGGCAGACTCTTCAGTATCCAAGCATAGCGTCGTTCATAGCTCCTGTACCACATGGCGAAGGGCTTCCAATACCACGTCCACCAGAACAGGTATCTATCCATTACTTTACCTTCTGTATTTACAGACTGTGGGTCATTAGGTGTCGATTTTTCTTAGTGCTGATGCTCTTCTACATATATAGCTATGCCTATATTTTGTTTCTTTGCTTTGCAGGTTGAAAATGAGTCTTGGAGAAGACTGCAAGAGCACTGTATACCGAAAGCGGCATGAAGAGTTTGCAAGGTTTTACGATGTCAATGGCTCTCTCTGTTATTGCAGCGAGGTTAATGGTCTATTCACAGCTATTGGGTTAACACATATACCCTCAGAGTGGCGCCTGTTTATTGACAGTTCAACTCGGAGTTTAAATGCTGTTCTACTCCACAATGGGAACAAATATCCATCTATACCAGTTGCACATTCTGTTCAAATGAAAGAGGACTATGAAAATGTCAAACAACTGCTCACTCAAATCAGGTATGAACAATATAACTGGGACGTGTGTGGTGTGGTGATTTCAAAATGATTGGTTTCCTGTTAGGTTTACTAAATATTCATGTTTCCTTTGCCTGTGGGATAGCAGGGCTTCAACTGAGCACTATAAAACAGTTCAGTGGCCTCCACGTGAAGGACTGCAACCAGGAAAGTACAATGTACTCAGGGAACCTCTTGTGAAGCCTAACATAGTTCTGCTACCACCTCTCCATATTAAGTTGGGTCTAATTAAGCAGTTTGTAACTGCGTTAGATTTTGGAGGGGAAGTTTTCCAACAGATTCGGGTCATGTTCTCTAAACTCTCTGAGGCCAAAGTCAAGGCTGGCATCTTTGTAGGACCACAAGTCAAGGCGCTGTTGAATTCAAAGAACCTTGAAGCCAAGATGATTCCGATCGAAAAAGAGGCTTGGTGTGCTTTCCGTGATGTGGTTCGTGGGTTTTTAGGCAACCATAAAGCACCAAACTATAAGGAGTTAGTGTCAAACTTAATTAAGTGCTATGGCAAAATGCGGTGCCGTATGTCTTTAAAATGACACTATCTGCATTCACATCTAGATTTTTTTCGTGATAACCTGGGCGATGTGAGTGAAGAACATGGCGAAAGATTCCATCAAGATATTCAAACGATGGAGAAAAGGTACCAGGGCCATTGGGATGCCTTCCATGATGGGAGACTACGTATGGTCGCTGATCAGAAAGGATAAGAATGTTCATACGCGGAAGTCGCGTTCTTCAGTGCATTTTTAAGGAACGCACACTGCATAACGAGGCTTGTTATTCTCTTATCGGTTCTCCTCATGATATATATTATATCCTTTGCACCATTTTGGGTTTGTCAAACAATTTTGGCTCAATAAACATTAATTTCCAATAGTGTTTTTATTTTCAAAAAATATTTGTTAGCCTTCTTTATAGTGATGGGACGATTAATCGGAATCGGAATCGAGAATCGGAAGAATCGAGCATTTTTCAGGAATCGGAATCGAGAGAATTGTACCATGATTTCCGATTCTTAAAACGATTTTTTAACTTTTAATTGAACCAGTTTTGCAATGTAAACTTTAAAGTTTAAATGAAAGAGGATAACAAATTTCATTTTTATTGTATTGTAGCTATACATTAAAACATGTATATCCATGATGTGTAATCAAGAAGATTAAAATGAATTGTTACAATTTACAGTTGATTTTTATTTTTAAAACAATCTATTATAATTTATTATTTATATTACCATACTCATAATGTAAATAGTTAATCTTACCAGAGTAAAATATGACAATTTCCAGAAAAACAAATATAGAATTATATTTAAAAATATTGAGAATCGGAATCGGAATCGGAATCGAGAATCGTATCGGAATCGTATCGGAATCGAGACTTTTTAGTGGTATCGGAATCGGAATCGTTAAAAATTTTGGTATCGTCCCATCACTACTTCTTTATATACTTTGCCATATGAAAAGTGTGATAACCTATGTTTTTGAAACGGTTGATGATATAGCAAAACCAATAGCATTTTTGGAATCAGCACCCCGAAATCATTAAGAAACGACAGAAAAATCACAATAAACAGAAAATTTTTAAAATTTTGTTACCCAGTGTTATGTGACTTAAACATGAACTTAACTGTTAATAATACAAAAACTATTCAATGTTAAATCGAGGGACGTTGTGATGAAGAAATAGTAGTTTTTCACCAGTCCGTGGGAGTAGCTGTGTTCTCCTCTCTTCAAATATATTTCCAGCTTCGGAAAAAAGCCTTTCTGAATAAATCGAAGCAGGGCAAGAAAGATATCGACGCGCTAATTTAGAAATTCAAAATTCGACCTTTTACACCTTCATAAGTTTGAGAAACCATTACAACAGCAAAATATCTTCTACTTGATACCATATATCTTGGCTGAAGGTGGGCAATTAACTCGATGAAGCCTTGATCTTCTACAATGGTAAAAAGCTGATTGTCCACAGCAATCATGTTTATAATTTTGTGATGAATATCAATGGCTCGTTGGTCATTAATATCCCAAATCTTTTTTTTATTAAAGCTCTCTTCCAGAGACATTTGGCATTCCATCGCACCCAGTTTCCTTTGTTTTTGGGGGTGGTTGAGCAACTTCACTTTCTGCTGCTTTGGATTTTTTTGAATTTGCCTCTTCATTCTCTCTATAATGAAGCGTATGTTTTGCTTTCATACGCATGTAATGGTGTGGTACTAAAGTTTTTAGGAAGACAACCTTTTCCACTTCTCATTATGCCCTTTTCACATAATTTGCATTCTGCAACTTCATCAGCTTGATCTTCTACAGAAAAGAAATTCCAAATAAAGAACATAATGCCTCTGTATTACTAAAGCTAATGGTAACATTATGATGTTATAAAAAATTTAACTCTATATGTATTATTTAAAAAGGAATTTATAGAAAATTTACTTTAAACTTCAAATGATATCTGGAAAAAAAAAAGAATTGGACTTATCATAACTGTACTAACACCCACGGCTGCCAGCTTCTTATAATATACCATATTCACTAAAAATTATCCCACAGCTACATTAATAAATGTAGACCTACGTAATATAACTAGGCCTATATAGAGCTATGAAAGAGTAACCGGCCGGTTACTTTTTAAAGTTCCGGTGCATCCCTAATTATAGATATACTTTTTCCGTTTTGTTTATTACCCATGCATACTAGTATGAGGACTAACTATGCATTCAGTGAGGTGGTAACACAATAGTTACGACAATTTTCGAGTTATACTGGTAATTTATAAATAGAGAATTTAGACTAAAAGCCAAACAGGGCAGTGCGTTACACGCAAAACTGGCCTACTTTCTTAGGAGATAGGCTTACCATAGGTGTACTAAAACAGTGCCCTATTTCCACGTATGCTAATAGGCCACAACCAACTAACGCTACCCATTTTTTAAATTATAGAACACTCGCAATAAATATCTTTCATCATTTCACAGAGAGACCTAATAACTACAAAACCTTGTGGTTTTCAATGCCTTAAAAACTCAGTTCCTCTATCTGTCGACTCGTCACAATCTTCCACACGACTATCCCCTTACCTTCAACAATACCCTGATCGGGTAGAATCAAAGGATTTTCGCCTCATCAGTTCCTCGCCTCTTACCGACTGTCTTCAATCTCTCTCTCTTGTCGCAATATTGCCTCACTCTCTTTTTACTGGAGCATTTCTAACTGCATGCCTCCTCCTTTAAGTAGAGCACGCAGTACCAGACTTTCGACACATTCTCAGTCCTATTCTGTCCAACTCTGTAACGCAACAGTTAATCGGTCTTTTCAATCTTTCATCTATTCAATCGGTCAACTCTGGAACAATCTTTCAAACGCAGAGTATCCAAGCATCTCGAAAACCCTGGACCTTGATTTTGGCTCCCTTTTTCTTCTATGGGAGGGGTGTTTTTGCGGGAATTCGCCCTTGTCCCCTCCTCAATTACTCGTCTTACTACAAACACTTAATACACATAGTCCATTCCACCTTGGGACTCTCTTTGCTCATCGTTCACCAAGCATTCTGTAATACTGCAAACTCTTTCTATCATTATCATACCATAACATCTTCCCTACTACACTGAGCAGATTTGTACCTCCGTAATTCATTTTATACAAAGGAACAAGTTATTGCTTCCAGTCTTTAAGCACACTCCCAGTTGTCCATGCACTTTGACATAAGCACCACAACCACTATAACCCTTTCAATCCATCATATTTAAGCCTCTGTTGCATAACATCCAGTTTATTTACTGTCTTATCGGAGACACCCGCATGCAAGAAAAAGGTTAATCATTTCCCCATATATTTCATTGACACCTGCTGCTTTTCCACTTTTCTTATGATTATAATTAAAGTTTAGGGGCCAAATTAAACAAGAAAAAAATAGATATTAATAGTCCAATTAGCAATTGTATGTTCTGTTAAAAATTAATGTAATATTTTTATTTTATTTTTACCAATAAAGATTGATACCAAAATCTTTTCGTTGGAAAATTATTAATCATCAGAGGCATATGGCATTAGTAGTAGGCAGAGCTGGGCACTTGCGGCATATTTTGCGGTACTGCGGTACTACCAAACTACCAAACCGGGACCGCATAACGCAGTACCGCAAAGCATCGCTGAAAGTACCACAGTACCGCTACCGCATTCAAATTTCCTCGTACCGGTTTGGTACCGGTTTGGTAGTACCGCAGTACCGCAAAATATGCCGCAAGTGCCCAGCTCTGGTAGTAGGGCATGGTTAATTAATCATTTTTAGGAAAGTGATGAATGATGAAATTTTCTAATTAATCAATTATTAACTGATTAAAATGATTCAAAATTAAATACTTCTGAAAAGAGTAAGAAAGAGCTCAAACATTTAATTTGCTTTAGTTCAAGAAATCAGGAATGGGCGGATTAGACAGTTTATACATGCAAAAAGGTGCCAAATTCAAATGATACATTAGAAAAGTTAAGGTAAAATGATGCTAAAAATATGAGAAATTAATAATTTCTCAGCATTTTCTAAAAATATTTTTATTAATTAATGATTAAATTCGAAACAATTATTAACTGATTAATCAGAACCATGCCCTAATTAGTAGGATAGCTTCTCTGTTTTTTTTTTTTTGTTTTTTGGCCCGTGTACAAACATGGGCATTCTGGTTCTTAGTTGTGCAGAGTATGATCATCTCACAATATTATATTGATTAACTATAAAAAACCTGTAAACCAGCTCATCCTGAAGCATTTCTTGACATATTTTATAAATGCAAATCCTGAAAATTTCGGAATTTTTACCAAATTCTTTTTTGTTGTTGTTATTGTTATTATAGAATGTGTAAAGTTTGACAACTCAAGATATGATGTTTTTAGCAATTGCAAAAAAAATTGTTGCAAATAAGGGGACTGAAAATTTGTTCAACAGATAACAGGTTAGACGTGAAGTTAGTGTATAGTGTGCGCAATTATTTCATTTTTTTGACTGAAGATTCATTTTTGCTTGGTACGAGTCAAATCATAACGCGTTCAACATTTTTGGAGAGCGACTGTTTACTTCAGTGTGCACTTTGTTTTCAATCTCTATCATTCTGAAAAGACGACTTAAGTTTTTTAGTGGTTTTTTTTGGTGTGTAATTTATTATTAAGAGTGACAAAGTTAAAGTTTCCTTGAAAGTACTTAATGTACGAAAGAAAATTCTCGAATACTGCGTTCAGAGTAATTTTTTTGACTTGCAGCGATAAACTCATAATGGATGATAAATCATTCGTGTTTATAATCCTATTCTACCACAATGTTTGACCACTTTTCAAAAGACATTGTTCCATTCCAACCCATAAAGAGTAAATGGCAGTCAAAGAAGACACCAGACCGAGACGAGGCATTCGGAGTCGAACTGATTTTTAATACAATTTTCATGACTTTTATGATTAAAACAAACGGCGAAGAGAGTAAACCTAAACTTCACATACGAGTAATGCAGAGGGAGAAGGAGATAAGCGACAAAATCGGCGAAATGCGTTTTCTGTTTGAAAAGACGGCTTATTCTTCCCTCTATCACCTCCACTTGGCAGATATCCCATTTTCTAACTGGAAACAGTCTGCCAATTGGAGGTGATAGACTCAGACAGGGGTCGGCAACCTTTTAACGCAGTGTGCCAGTTTACAATTAATCCCAACATTTTTACGGCACTGCGTGCCAACTATAATTTTCATACGCATATTTTGTAGAACGGTCCGCTCTATTTCAATACCAACAAACAAATCAAAGCGCTTTTGATTTGTATTTTAACCAAAAATACACAGACACTACTTTGCCATCTCACTGCTCAAATAAATCAAATAAAATGATATGGTTATCAGTATTTTTTTTAAATTAAAAGGAAGTATATAAAAAAGACAAGGAAAGTTTGATACGGTCCTTTATAATTTTTTAATTTCAATATACAGGGTGTACATAAAGTCAGGATCTATTTTTGTGAAGCACTTGGAAATTATATGGAATTCAATCATAAAATGATAAAGTGGTAACATTTATTAAATAATTAAGAGTAGGATTCGACGTCCCGCCCATCAGTATCCCTGCACAGCTCAAATCGTTCCGCAGCATTTCTAAACACATTCTGGAGCATCTGCGGGGTTATGTTATCTGCAGCAGTTCGTATACTAAGTTTTCAAGACTCGTAATCTTCGTCTGATAGACGTGCGATTTGATAAAGCCCCATGCAAAGAAATCTAAAGGGGTTAAAATCTGGTGATCTCGCTGGCCAAGGTCTGTTGCTTCCGCGCCCGATCCAGCGATTTGGAAAACGTCCATTTAGATAATCCTGAACAATTTTGGCATAGTGACAAGGAGCACCATCATGTTGATAGACGACGGTACTAACAATCCTATCCCCGTCGTCTATCAACATGATGATGCTCCTTGTCACTATGCCAAAATTGTTCAGGATTATCTAAATGGACGTTTTCCAAATCGCTGGATCGGACGCGGAAGCAACAGACCTTGGCCAGCGAGATGACCAGATTTAACCCCTTTAGATTTCTTTGCATGGGGCTTTATCGAGTCGCACGTCTATCAGACGAAGATTACGAGTCTTGAAAACTTACGTATACGAACTGCTGCAGATAACATAACCCGGCAAATGCTCCAGAATGTGTTTAGAAATGCTGCGGAACGATTTGAGCTGTGCAGGGATACTGATGGGCGTCACGTCGAATCCTACTCTTAATTATTTAATAAATTTTACCACTATCATTTTATGATTGAATTCCATATAATTTCCAAGTGCTTCACAAAAATAGATCCTGACTTTATGTACACCCTGTATAATAATATATACATAATAATATTCAATATAATAATTTAATATAATTTTATAATTTCAATTTTTTTTTTGGAATTGCAATTTTGGGGGAATCATTTGGCGTGCCATGGACAACCATCTCGCGTGCCTGTGGTTGCCGACCCCTGTAGATAGAAGGACGAATACTACGTAATTAATCGTATCGTTTATTACATTTATGAATATTGTGTTTTTTATAAAATATGTATAAAGAAGGTTGACAAAAGTAAATACACCTTCGGTTTTTCACTTTTTCATTTGATATTGAAAGTCACTAAAAAATAACAGATTTGGTGAATCAATATATTCAAAATAGTGTTGTTTTCCCTTTTCCATTGATGTGCTTTGCCATTTGTTCTTGAGGACAATCATCGTGGTGTCCTTTTCTTTTGTCAACCCTGTGTGTGTGTGTGTGTGTGTGTGTGTGTGTGTGTGTGTGTGTGTGTGTGCAATGCCAGCAGGCAGGGCTACATGTTGCAGTGCGGCCACAGGCCAAATAAGTTTGGGATCTCTGACGTAAAGCAATACACATTTCAAATTCTTCCAAATGGTAGTAAGGGTACAGTTTTATTCAACAGCAGCCGTACGCATAATTACAGAGGTACTATACTTGCCTTCCAATATTTGAGTATTACGCAGTGTTCACTAAACAAGCTCGCCTAGTTTGTAGAAGTAGCTCCCGCATTTGCAATTAACCTTGTCTGGGGCAAATGTTTCACGCGTGTTAGGCGATAATTGCTGAACATATGCTGCGAAAGTGTGGCTTAATACTATGAAGATTTTAGACACCTGCAACGGTATACAACGCGGGTTAATTTGACCCGACTACTCGTCGCCTTCGATACGGTAGCTGTTAGCTTGCACAACCTATAATGTGGAACGTAGAGAATATTTCGGTTTCATTCTAGTTCAATCTGTATTTACAATATTACATTTGAAACCACAAAACAAAAACTCGAATATATTTTTCTGGAAATGGTGTTGAGAAGTAATTCAGTAGAGTTTTAGAGTCTACGAAACTTCTAATAGTAGTCTTTGGAAATTTGGGTTAGGTAAAATTAAGTTAGGTTGGGTTACGATACGGTGTTAGGTTACGTTACATCAAATTTGGACATGTTAGATTAAATCATTTTATGTTTTGTTGTCTTCATCAGTGCAGCTGGAAACATTTTAGTCAAAAAACTTTGCATTCGATAAAAAAGTATCCACAATTTGGTTTCGTCAGTCAAAAGGTTTGTCTTTCAAAAAGGAATTTCAAGGATTGCCTCATTCTCTGAACGTAATATTTAATCGACAAGTTATTGTAGGTTAAATAAAAGCGGGTTAGGTTTTTTTTTTTTTTTTAGTGCCGATAGAATATCCAGTCCACCAAATGGGTAAAGATTTCACCAATTTGTATAGCCTATACTGATTTTCTTAAAGTAAAATATATATATATATATATATATATATATATATATATATATATATATATATATATATATCAGTGGCGACTCCTGCACTCGGACTGAGCCCGAGAGGCAAGGGGCAAGGAGAAGCACGAGAGATAAAATTGTGTATTTATAGATTTAAGTTTTAAAAAAAAGTTTTAAATACAAATTGTAAAAATGGTCTTTGGCTGTTAGTATGTTGCTAGTTTTCTGTCTAGCCTTCTTCACGCAAGCAAATTTTGAGCCCATTTAGATAGCCTTACTACCTATAAAAAAAACTCTATCGACACAAAGTTTTCGTGTAATCTTTCAAGATCCTTTACTCGGGCGCAAGACATTACGCCCGAAAAAGTATAAGTAATATCGTATATTTAAAGTTCTTTTAATGAATAATTATTTGCTTGCATACGGTTACATAATAGTCGTCCTAATTCTCATTAAATAAAATACGTTTTTCCTCCTATTAATTTTTTTTATAAAGAAAAAAACATTTCAACTCGGGCTTATATCCTTCGGCCTTGCAGAGGCACAATTTTTAATTCTGGCGATACATGGTAACTTTTTACGTTTCGATAAGCGTGCCTTCAACTGCCTTGGGCGGCGGTGCAGTTTGATTTTTGCCGCAATGTGAGGGTGTTCGCTTTTCTTAAATAATCTGATTTATTTTTAATATTATAAGTATTCTTAATGCTTTACAAACTAAATATCCAAATGTAATTGACTCCAAATCCTTAGTTAACGAATTGAAATATCTTTATCGTGACAGTGACTTTAGAAAATGCAAATCTGCAAATGAAATTTTAGAAGTCTTTCACGAACTAGGATTATTTTCTGCGATGTCGGAAACCACAAAGCTGATTCAGCTCCTCCTTACCACACCTGTAACTTCTGTTTCAAATGAAAGAAGTTTCTCTGTTCTTGATCGAATTAGATCATATTTAAGAAACACAATGGCTCAAGAACGGCTCTCGTCCCTGGCTAGGATTTCAATTGAAAAAGAAATACTTATTGATTTTGAAAGCAAAAAGGAATTACATGACCGAATATTAAAGGAATTTGCTTTAAAACCAAGACGCTTGGACTTTATGTTCAAGTAAATAAAATTCGAATAATATTTTACCGAGGTATGTATTTATTTATTTTATTGATAATCTGAAGTTATTGTCATGCATTTAAATGTCGGCTCATATGTAGACTTGAAAATTTAAAGAGAGCCCGAGTAGTGTTGAAGAGCTGGAGTAGCCACTGATATAGATATAGATATATATATATATATATAATATATATATATATATATACAGGGTGGGCGGAAAGTAGCTCCCTATTTTGGATTGGTAAAAAAATACGTATATTATCCATTTATTTCAGAAGAAATAATATGAAAAGGTAGGCATACATGGTAGGTTTTCTCTAAAATTCAATGTGGGCTCCAACTCTTTCCACCAGCTTCTGGAGCCGCCCAGGAATGGCGTCCACTGACTTTAGCAGGAACTCCGGCGGGATGGAGGACATGACTTCCCGAATTCGGTCCTCCAGTTCTTCCAATGTCCTCGGTTTGGTGCGGTAGACTTCTTCCTTTACATGGGAGAACGTCGACGATCTGATATTTATGCAAGATGGCGCCCCTCCGCACTTCGCTCTTGTTGTCCGTGAGAGGCTGGATGCCCACTTCCCTGGGCGTTGGATGGGTCGTCGTGGTCCACATCAATGGCCAGCCAGGAGCCCCGACTTGACACCGTGCGACTTCTTTCTTTGGGGGTGGGTAAAGGAAGAAGTCTACCGCACCAAACCGAGGACATTGGAAGAACTGGAGGACCGAATTCGGGAAGTCATGTCCTCCATCCCGCCGGAGTTCCTGCTAAAGTCAGTGGACGCCATTCCTGGGCGGCTCCAGAAGCTGGTGGAAAGAGTTGGAGCCCACATTGAATTTTAGAGAAAACCTACCATGTATGCCTACCTTTTCATATTATTTCTTCTGAAATAAATGGATAATATACGTATTTTTTTACCAATCCAAAATAGGGAGCTACTTTCCGCCCACCCTGTATATATATATATATATCAGTGCTGGACCGGATGTCAGTTTTTCAACACCTGCGGATGCGGATCTTTAATTTCAATATCCGCGGATGCAGATATTTAGTTAATCTATCAATATAATATAGAATTTTGAATATGTGACAATTTTTTCAAATTTCGTGATATTACTATTATGGCAGGCAATGCATAAGAATTAAAATTAATATTTTCATTATGATAAAAATAATAACTTTCTCAAGAGTTTCAGCCACAGAAAATTCAATGAAACAAATTTCATTCAATTTTCTGTTACCAGGTATTTATATTTTGAGGTTTATATATTTGTTTGTTCATTAATAATTAATACTTTACATGAAATGTGCATGAATGGGCCTTATAAGCTAATTTAATTGTAAATTGCATAATTTATTAGAGGTAATATCCGCATAACATCTGCAGTCAGAAGTGCGGATGCGGATGTTAAAAATGATGCGGATATCCGGTCCACCAGTAATATATGTGTGTGTATATATATATATATATATAAGCAAACAACTACAGGGAAAAGGAAACACAAAGTCCGAGCGCTTTCGTGATATATTCACATTACCAAGGAGGAACAGAAAGTAGACAGAGATTACAAAGTAAATGAGTTAAATAGACAAGCAAAAAATTCACAATCAGCACCTCAAATTAAAGGCCTTAAAGCCCTCTAAAGATTTTTTCAATTGATAACATAATCTGTAGGCTGCTAAATTACTAACTATAAAAAGACTATATAGATGAAATTAGACAAAACACCAGTCCAGAAAACAAAAATTATTATAATGGTTATTAACACTAATATTTAATTAAAGCAGGAAATTAAATGGCCAGAAATTAATGAAAACAAAGGGAATGGTGCTATCATCTTACAGAATATTACAAAAAATTTTCCACAAACAGTCTGGAAAAGTTATCCCAAAAGCAACCCAGTTGAAAAGTCCAATAAACCCCCCAGCAACCAAAGATTATACACGAAAGAAATATTACAATTAAAATAGACACATAAGAATGTTAACAGTTCTTACAGTAATATTTATTTATTTAACCAGGGCAAACCATTAAGGGGGCAAGAATGCAGTCAAGAAAACAGTAGGCCCTTCGCCAGCTTTCTGACAATGCACGAATCTAATTTATACAACCCAGGACTAATATTAAGGACCAAATCCGCATTATTCTTGATCACACTTGATTCCAGTATATTTCTGCTAACAACAGATTTACTAAACCTTAATTTGGAAGCATTTTTCCAATCAATGGGATGATTAGTATCTCTTACGTTCTTTGTCTTTGGCCAGTGACTTTAAATCTCAATGAATTCTTACCCAAACTTAATAATTTAACTCCCTCTATCAATTTTACAGTTGAAATAGAAAAAGATTCTTCGATCCCTTTTTTAGATGTTTTAATATGTAGGTCTGGAAAAAAGTTTAAGTACAATATTTACAGAAAACCCACTAATAATTGTTCCTATATACATTATTATTCTGATCACCACATTAATGTAAAACGATCCGTTCTTTCTACTTTGTTCCTAAGAGGTCTACGAATTTGTAGCCCAGAGTTCATTGACGACGAAATTAGTAAAATATACAAAATTGCTTTCGATTTAAAATACCCAAAGAACTGCATAGATAAGTCCTTAAAAATGGCAAAGAAAACCTTCTACGAAGTAAAGGATAAGATTCCTTATAACACAAAAAATGTTTTAGTGTTACCATTCAGAGAAAATTTCCTTGATCTGCCGAATCTGCTGAGGACTTTTAACGTAAATATTGCGTTCAAAAATTTAGATGTAATTAAGAATTCATTGATTAAGAACTCCCCGTTAAGTGAACATGGTTGTGTATATAAAATCCCTTGCACAATATGTAATAAATTTTACATTGGCCAAACTGGTAAGACCCTTGAGTTACGTATTAAACAGCATCAATACAGTATAAGTGGCCAGGAATCTAACGCCATTTTCATTCACGTAAGAGATACTAATCATCCCATTGATTGGAAAAAATGCTTCCAAATTAAGGTTTAGTAAATCTGTTGTTAGCAGAAATATACTGGAATCAAGTGTGATCAAGAATAATGCGGATTTGGTCCTTAATATTAGTCCTGGGTTGTATAAATTAGATTCGTGCATTGTCAGAAAGCTGGCGAAGGGCCTACTGTTTTCTTGACTGCATTCTTGCCCCCTTAATGGTTTGCCCTGGTTAAATAAATAAATATTACTGTAAGAACTGTTAACATTCTTATGTGTCTATTTTAATTGTAATATTTCTTTCGTGTATAATCTTTGGTTGCTGGGGGGTTTATTGGACTTTTCAACTGGGTTGCTTTTGGGATAACAACTTTTCCAGACTGTTTGTGGAGAAATTTTTGTAATATTCTGTAAGATGATGGCACCATTCCCTTTGTTTTCATTAATTTCTGGCCATTTAATTTCCTGCTTTAATTAAATATTAGTGTTAATAACCATTATAATAATTTTTGTTTTCTGTACTGGTGTTTTGTCTAATTTCATCTATATAGTCTTTCTATATTTAGTAATTTAGCAGCCTACAGATTATGTTATCTATTTGTTATCTACGTTATCTATTTGTTTTTCATTAAATTCTTGCCAATTAATTGCCTGCTTTAATTAAATATTAGTGTTAATAAGTTGAGCCAAAGCTGGGCACTTGCGGTTTTTTTGCGGTACTGCGGTACTACCGCACTACCAAACCGGTACCGCATAACGCAGTACCGCAAAAAATGCGGTAGCGGTACTGCTGTACTTTCAGCGATCCTTTGCGGTACTGCGTTATGCGGTACCGGTTTGGTAGTGCGGTAGTACCGCAAAAAAAACCGCAAGTGCCCAGCTTTGTTAATAACCATTGTAATAATTTTTGTTCTCTGTATTGGTTTTTTTTTTTTGTCTAATTTCATCTATATACATATTTAGTAATTTAGCAGCCTACAGATTATGTTATCAATTGAAAAAATCTTTAGAGGGCTTTAAGGCCTTTAATTTGAGGTGCCGATTGTGAATTTTTTGCTTGTCTATAACTCATTTACTTTGTAATCTCTGTCTATTTTCTGTTCCTCCTTGATAATGTGAATATATCACGAAAGCGCTCGGACTTTGTGTTTCCTTTTCCCTGTGGTTGTTTGCTTATTAATAAGATCACGTGTTATTTTGTGATTTTAGTGCATATATATATATATATATATATATATATATATATATATTATATACACACGAGTATGAGAGAGAGTTACAAGGACAAGAAATACCTCAAAAGGCCTTGCGGCCCATACCGAGGTGGTACCAGTGGCAACGGGTGCCAGGGAAAAATTCCACCACCCTCAAATAGTGTGCAAGATTCGGTCTAACCTTTTCTTGAACTTATCTACAGATGAACTGTTCATAACTTCTGAATGTAGACTGTTCCACGTGTCACAGATCTTATAGATAAACTAATTCCCACACACTAGTGCTAAACCATTTAAAACCTAACTTCCAACCATTGTTGCGAGTTGAGTTATCATTTAAACTAAACATGCTTCTAAAATCGACATTATCGAACCTATTTAAGAGCTTGAAAACCGCGCAGTCTCCGAGTTTCCAGCGAAAACAAATTCAGGACGTGTAAACATCGATTGTAGCCCATATGCCTAACGGAAGTGATTAACTTTGTGGCCCTCGCCTGGACTCGCTCCAGCCTGTCAATATCTTTCCTGAGGGTGAGCGACCAGAACTGCACAGCATACTCCAGGTGCGGCCGAACCAGGGAATTGTAGAGAGAGAGCACAATCTCCTTGTTCCGAAATCGAAATTTCCTCCTGATATAACCCAACAGCTTCTGGGTTTTTTTTTTTCCCCACTCTACCCACTGTTTGGTAAACTTAAAGTCGCTGCTAATTAGCACACCCAAGTCCTTTTCCAAATCAGTGGCCTCGAGAGAGAGAGAGAGAGAGAGAGAGAGAGAGAGAGAGAGAGAGAGAGAGAATCATTTATTTGATGATTAAATTATAAATAAAGAAAATATAACTGGCACGACTGCATGACCGTGCAGTAGTTCCTCTTACGTCATTCCATTCCAAGAAACGCCCGACTCTCTTTTTCGACATTTTCAACTTTGTACTTCAATTGAATAAGTTCATTTGTGACTTTTTCATCTCATTTATATGAAGGATTTCACAGTCTACATCCAAAACAATATCCAAGCATAGGTGTATGAGGCTGGGGGTCTAGGGGGGGGAGGCAGCCACCCCCACCCCCACGGACTAGGGAATTGAGCATTTTCAGGGCAGATTTTTCCTGACATTCCTTTGTTTTTTTACTTCTTGAGGTGAATTAATTACTTGCTATTATACTTGTAGTTAATAATTAAAACGTAAGTTCAGGACTTACTGAATTCTATATCAACTGCAATGCCGTAGTTTTGCTTGTCATTTAGAAATGTAGCAAAATTTTCTCATTTTTGTAAATTGTAATGTTTTTTACTCAAAAAGGCTTTAATATATGTTATATGTTACTTTCTGCTACACATAGTGCTTATGCGGAAATCAGGGCAAATTTTTTCCGCATCTCCATAAAGTGCCATCCCATACGCCTATGTATCCAAGTGTACCTTAAATAGTCTGCAAATCTTTTAAAATCCTATTTCATACGGTAATTCTTTTGTGGTAGTAAAGTTTAAAAGTCAAATACGGTGCGAAGTGAGAAGTGATCGAGCATATGAAAAAATGTCCGTGTTCGAACCGTGTAACATTTTCAACTAGAAATGAAAGTGGATGATTCCCTACTCCTACGGAGCAGCACCCTCCCGCACTCATAGATAAGAAATTCGAGCGTATGTACAGTATATAAGCACACCGGACAAAAAATTAGTCACCCCTAATAGCACCGATAGTAGGAAGTTCAAGGTCACACAGAGGGCGCTGATGTAGCATTGGTAAGTGACAAGTAGCGGTGACGTAGCACACAGGATCAGATCTGTTTCGTGAGGTGGTGAAGAACAAAGTGTGTGTTGGATATAGTCTGCAAAATGGGTCGTGAGGCAGACGTTACTCAGTGGCAAAAAGGAGCCATCGTGTTTGGCAGAGCCCACGGACACAAAATGTCTGAAGTAGCCCAATTTGTTGGTGTGTCAACGCGTACTGTCCAGCGAGTTTACAAAGAGTGGTGTAGTTCGCAATCAACTGACAATCGACGGCGTAACTGTGGCCGGAAAACAATTCTCGACAATAGGGGCCGCCGCCATGTTTCTCGTCTAGTAACTGCAAATCGTTTTCAAACCAGAGAACAATTGCTCCAAGAAACAAATGAGGTTCTCCAGCGACCAATTTCCGAACGGACATTGCGACGAGAACTGCATGCGATGGACATCTGGAGCAGGGTACCACGGAAGAGGCCGCTGTTAACAGCAAGTCACAAATTAGCACGTTATAAATGGGCTCAGAGGCACAAAAACTGGACTGCGGCAGATTGGAAACGTGTAATTTGGTCCGATGAGTCCCGTTTTTGTTTGTTCTCCAATGATGGGAGGCGACGAGTACATCGCAGGTCCAATGAAGCCTTTAATCCTGAATGCGTCGAAGGTGTTGTTCAGGCTGGAAACAGAAAGTGAAGCGCAGGAATAGACACCCACGGACTCTGGCGGAACTTCGGGACCGGCTGATGAACGAGTGGCAGCAAATCGATGTTCAGTACATGCACAACCTCGTAGAGTCTCTGCCTCGCCGGATTCGTGCGGTTATCAAGGCCAGAGGCGCAGTCACACGTTATTAGGTACATTCTGAGAGGGGTGACTAATTTTTTGTCCGGTGTGCTTATTACAGTCAATGTCTAAAATCAGGCAATTTGTAAATTGACTGAAATTTTAGGCAATCTGTCAAATTGGGATACACACAAAACCTAACCTAATGAATTTTTAGGCAACATATTGGGAAATACCATTGGGCACGCATATGCAGCATTACCAGAAAGGTTAGGTTAGGTTCGGTTAGGTTTTGTATAGGGATGCACCGGATAGCAGATTTTACTATCGGGCCGGATACTGGATAATTAAAAGACTTTAAATCCACGAACACCGAATCTTCAATAGTTAAGGCAGCATTTGTTCATGCTTCTATGAAAGTATCGTGCGTTAGTCCGTTTTCACGAGTGGAATTGGGTTATTTGCGTTGTTCCAATACTCTTTCTATACTACTGTATTTCACAGCTACCCATAATACTAAGGGAATGGTGATAGGAGTTAAGGACACCATCACCATTTTTTCCGTCCATCGTTGCCACGTCTGCGGAAAATTCTGAATTTCAACAGAAACTTTAATGGAAAACAGAATTTAATATAGTTTCACAAAAAACTTTCAACAATTAAGAAAATTTATAGAAATATAGACAATAATATATTAACATTAAAAAAAAAAGAAGTCACAATAGAAAAATTTTGTCAGCTTCAAAAGTGTCCCCTGTCGCAGTTTTGACTCGTACACTACGTGTCTAACGCAGTAGCTGCTAGTTCTGGTTGGGTAGTAGTATTATTTGGCAGTTGCGTCTGATAAGAGTTGGTGTTATTATAGGGTATCTCCCTTCTCTCACTGACACCAAGTAAATATATTTATATTATAGTGAATATGTATATGTGTAAATTTAGCAATGTTTTTTCTTCTATCTTATTAAACTTCGACTTAAATAACACCAGTTTCACACAATAAAACAAGAGAGAAGCAACAGATATTCAGTTGATGCAATTTATTGTAGATGTTATGACTAGGCTATACAGCTGCTTTTTATTCATGATAATGGTCGAAAGTTTGTTTAAATACAGATTCAAGGACTGGGATGTTCTCACCTCTTTTGTATGTCAACTTAAATAATTGGAGCAGTTTCATGTAAAATGTGATTCAATTCATTGTTACTATCCGGCCGGATACCTTATCCGGTGCACCCCTAGTTTTGTATCACAATTTGACACACTTCCTAAAATTTCAGTGATTTTAGAAATTCCCTTATTTTAAACACTGACTGTAACATATACATTTCGTCAATTGGATATTAGGGCGGAGCGTTTTTACACTTTTCGTTTTGTAATAGCGCGGAAAAGGGGCTCTTCCACGTCAAAAGTGTGTGTGTAAAATCTCAGAGATCTGCAATATCTTCTGCCTCCGCACGCGCGTTGAAAATCAAAAAAATGCGCCAAAATACGCATTTTTTCAATATTTTCTTAGTTTTAATTTTCATCCTACCTTCTTGTAATAGCGAGGAAAAGCATCCTAAAGGTTTATTTTAGACTAGTTTTAAATATTTTTGTCCTGCGATAATATCTTCTGCCACCGCAAACGTTCCAAAATACAGAAAAATCCGCATAAATCACTATTTTGCATATTCAGCCTATACGCTAATAAATTCACTTTGTACGTCATGTAGTACTCCCACATCGTTCTAGATAGAAGCTTCCCCACAGCCTGGTATGGTGTGTTGCTCGTCATTGCCATATACGGCAATGAGTCAGTGAGTGATGACTGATGAGTCATGACTCACAACACTCTACCAGGCCTTCTTGCTCTCACTTCCCAAGTTCCCCGCAGTGTTGTGCAAGCTACGTTTCGGGTAAAATGTGGATTGTGTTGCTCTTGCTGTTAATACATCTTTGAAACACGACAACACGCATATGTGGACATATACTGCATATTTTAGTGCATAATAATACGTTGGTGTAATATACAAAACTTCTGCAGAAGGCAAGAAAATTTTACGTTTTAAGAGTAATTTCGTAATTTTTATATTACTGTGTTTTTCACAATGTCAGTACCAGCTCAAGCAACAAGAACTTCAAGTTGCCCTATATTTGGGGCTCCAGCTGATCTAGACAAGAGGTGCCTTCCAACCTATAAGGACGTCATGAAATATTTTCATCAAATAAGGTTGAATCTAAAGACATCGAAGAAAGAGCCTACAGTTGCAGAAATTTCGGGTGTTCTCTCAAAATCTCTCGAAGATTTGTGGAAAACAGCCTCTATTCCTACTGTTTCTCATAACCGTGTCGTTCAAATGATTAAAAATTACCATGAAAAATGTCAAAACCTTCTAAAGTCAATAAAAAGGAAACAAGCTAGTGACTCATTCAAAATTAAATTACAAACATTTCAAAATGAGGCAGAAAACAAATTATTTGACATCAGTGCTTGCAAATGTGAAAATTTTGATAAGTGTTCATGTGAAAACCATCTCAAGGTTCCAGCATTTGAACAAGACTTCCTTAAAGATCAGAAAACAACAAGAAAATTGGCAATAGGCTCTCTTGATGTTTACAAACTCGTAAAGATCTAGCAACTATTGCTAGAAGACAACAGAGAATGAAACAGTATGAACCAAAACCATCTACCAGTAAAGGAGAAGCAACTGAAACACTGTCATCAACATCAAGTGAAACAGAAGGAGCGGATTCTGATTATGAACAGACACAGAGAATCAAATCGATGGAACAATCTCATCATTGGCTATAGCTTGTGACAGAACTGGTGGGTCAGACAGGTCTGCTGCTATAATTGCTTCGGCTGTTCTTGAAGACGTGGGAATTATAAACGAAAAAGATTTAAGTTCAGTAATAGACAGATGCAAAGTAAGGAAAGCTAGAAAGAGAGATCTATCATTCAAGAGAGAGATTACGAAGAAGAAACTATGGGGAGTATCTATTTCGATGGAAGAAAGGACAGAACTGCAGTGCAAGAAAAAGTTGGCAGTAAAGGTTATCAAAAAAATATAACAGAAGAACATGTCACTTTGCTTCAAGAACCAAACTCGCATTATATTGGGCATGTAACTCCCGCTTCTGGCTCAGCACAGAGTATATCTTCTGCAATTTTGGATTTTTTCGCTCAAATGAGATTGATACTTCAGAAGTTAAAGCCATTGGATGTGACGGGGCAGCAGTTAATACAGGACCAAAAGGAGGAGTGATAAGAAGTATTGAAGAGCACTTTGAGAGAGCACTCCAGTGGCTGATTTGCTTGCTTCACACTAATGAACTTCCCTTGCGGCACATAGTGACTGACTTGATGGTAAAACAACAGGTCCTCATAGTTTTACGGGGCCTATACGAAAAGAGTTAATTGATTGTGAAAAGAGACCTGTTGTTGAGTTTGAAGCAGTTGAAGCTGAAGAAATTGTAGTTGACAGAGATGATCAGATCAGAAATATTTGGCAGAAATCTATGATGCTGTGTCAAAAGGTGATGTACTCCCTCTCTAGCTCAAAGGAAACCAGGCAAAATGGCACACTCCAGATGGGTGACAACTGCTAACCGCATACTTTGTCTCTACGTTTCAACTGAAGAACCTTCAGACAACCTTAAGTGTATCGTGGATTATATTATGAAAGTTTATATTCCAATGTGGTTTCAAATCAAGAGAAATTCTTCAGCAACACAGGGAGCCAAACATCTTTATCAAATGATACAACGCTCGAGTTCGTTGAGTGCCCGCTGTATAGAAATAGTTGATCGTGTTATTCAGAGAAATTCCTATTTTTCTCATCCTGAGAATGTTCTTAGTATGATTCACGATGAAGCAAAACATATCAGAGAATTAGGATGGAGGAGAATCCTTAAAGCAAGAGATTCTAAGTCAGCCGCAGTGAGTGTTTAACTGGCAGTGAGTGTTTAACTGGCAAACTTGTGAGCTGTCAGAGCCTCCTCTGACAAAAGTTCTATCACGCTCCGACATCCTGAACTATATCTCATCAGGAGATGTACCTGATTTCATCCCACGCTTTCCTTGCCACACCCAAGCGGTTGAGCGGCATATAAAGCTGGTAACAGAGGCTTCAGCTGCAGTATGCGGTTCAGAGGCAAGGGATGGAGTTATCAGAGCAAGATTAGAATCGAGAAAGAAAATGCCAAGAATGAAAACAAAAAGTGACTACAGTGTGTAACTAGCCTAAGTCCGATAATGATAGGGTGGTTGGGTCGGGCAGGGAGGAACTCGAAATGCAGCCACCTCCAAGTGGTGAGTTCTGGGTTATTTTGTCATTATAGTACATTCAATACTGACGAAATAAGCGAGCTGCTGCATGCATATTACATAATAAGTCATCAAAAATAAACCATGCATATGCAAAGTAAACTGCATTGGTGGACCTAAATTATTTAATTGCTCAAATATAGTATAAACTTCTTAAATTACTAAAATATGATGTAATGAATTGTTAATTGCATTACTTAATACATAATTAACGAATAAACTGTGGTGTAGGGCCAAAGTTGACCATAATAGATAGCGTCATTATAAAATACACTATTTATGTACATTTTTCCATATTTTGGAACGTTTGTGGAGGCAGAAGAAATTATCGCAGAACAAAAATATTTAAAACTAGTCTAAAATAAACCTTTAGGATGCTTTTCCTCGCTATTACAAGAAGGTAGGGTGAAAATTAAAACTAAGAAAATATTGAAAAAAAATGCATATTTTGGCGCATTTTTTGGATTTTCAACGCGCGTGCAGAGGCAGAAGATATTATTGCAGATCTCTGAGATTTCACACACTCACTTTTAACGTGGAAGAGCCACTTTTCCGCGCTATTACAAAACGAAAATCGAAAAGTCTAAAAACGCTCCGCCCTATTGAATATTTATTTGACATGTGGCCCGTAGGTAAAGTTAAGGCAAGTTTATGCAGTGTCGATGATGTGTATCGTTGATAAATTGAGTGAACATTCGGGCAATATAAGAGTTTAAGCCACAGTTTTGGCTTAAACGTATTTCTTTCAATACGATTCATTCACGATTTTGGGGTATTTTTAAATATTATATCATGAACGTTACGGAATGATAATTTACTTGAATTCCTGCTTTAACTTGAATTTTTTCCTCGAAAAAGTGTTCTTGACAAGTCTTTAGTGGCGAAAGGAATAATCATCTATTAACTAAGCAGACAAGAATCAAATAATATTTTTACCTCAGTCTTCTTCTTCTTCTCAAGTCTTACAAATCCAAACCACTTGCAGTTCAACACACACACACACACACACACTACAAAGAGATAAAGTAGTGAAATCCTTAAATAATGGAGAGTTAGGGCTAAGATAATCGGGGCGTGGCTGGTTATCACCTTCATAATCGCCGGATTATATCTGTACTAGCAGTTTCCTTTTGATACGTTGAAGTTTGAAAAAGTTTCAATTAAAGCGGACACGACTATTAATCTCTTAATTTTTTAATTAAAAACCGTTTCGTTTTAATTGCAATCAATGTACAGGGTGGGCCGTAAGTTTCCATACATAGGAAAAATAAACATTTTTTTATGGACAACCATTTTTATTTATGTAATATGCTCTACATGGTTGCCATTGTTTTGAAAACACATTTCAATACGTGTTCCCCACTGTTGATGAACACGCATTAGCACAGTTGACGTTATGCTTGTAATGGCGTTGGTGATACGTTCCTTTAGATGATTTATGTCTCGTATCTTTTCCTGATACACCATGGCCTTCAAGTGCCCCCAAAGATAGAAATCAAGGGGGGTGAGATCTGGGGATCTGGGAGGCCACTCCACAGGACCACGCCGACCAATCCAAGCATCCGGAAACTGCTGATCCAAATACCGACGCACGTGAAGACCAGAATGAGGTGGAGCTCCATCTTGCTGGAAGTAAACTGGGAAGTTACCTTCCTCGTTTAGCAGGGATGGGAAAATCTCTTCTTGCAACATGTTAAGATACCTTTCGGCATTAATATTTCCACTGACAAAAATTGGTCCAATAATTCTGTCACCCCATATCCCGGCCCACACCATCACTTTACCGGCACCTTGCATCTTCGTCGGACTCAGCCAGTTAGGGTTAGCATTACTCCAATAACGTATGTTTTGCCGATTAACCTCTCCATTGACGTAAAAATTTGCTTCATCAGTAAACAAGATCTTACAAACGCATATTCTTAGGGTATCTGAAACATAAAAACAAACGTTTAAATTTTCCTATGTATGGAAACTTACGGCCCACCCTGTACAGTATTATATCATCTGATGGATATTCAAAAATAGTTTGGAATCAGTCTTGAGCATTCCATTATTAGGAGGGTGGGCTGAAAAGTGAAAAGTAATGCCTCCACTCAAATAAATTTTAAACGAGTTGAAGGATTTTATCGAAACAAAAGCGGATATGTACCTAAGAGTTTATTCTTCAAAACGATACATTCACTTTTCTATAAAATTACCCTCTACTTCGATACATTTACACCAACGATAAACGAGTTTTTGAAATCCATCCCGGTAAAACTATGACACCAAAATTTCACAACGGCCTTAACTTCTTCGTCAGACTCGTAGCGATTTTTACGGAGATGTTCTTTAAGTTTAGGAGAGAGGTGAAAATCGCATGGTGCTAAATCGGGGCTATATGGAAGATGCGGCAAGACTGTGAATTGCAGATCCTCAACTGCTTTTCGTGTGTGAACACTGATGTGAGGCCATGCGTTGTCATGGTGAACAATAACTGCGCGCGTGGGTGCGTGGGTGCGAACCCTCCTGATCCGTTTTTTCAACTTCTTCAGTTTCAATATAACGTGCGGAGTTGATTGCTGTCCCTCTTTCTGTAAAGTCTTTGCGACCACCACCATTGATATCCCAAAAAACAGTCATCATCACTTTTCCAGCCGATTTTTGAACTTTGAATTTTTTTGGATACGGGTGAATTTTTGTGCCGGTATTCCATGGATTGCCGTTTATTTTCAGGGTCATAATGGTGGACCCACGACTCGTCTCCTGTCACACTGCTGTGCAGAAATTAATCTTCATTCTCGAAGTGCTGCAGATTTTCTTGGCAAATGCGTAGTCTCTTAGTTTTCATCTCGGCAGTGAGCATGCGAGGCACCCATCTGGCGCAGACCTTTCGGTAACCGACAATACTGATAATGTGTCCCACTCACTCTTTGGAGATATCGAGCATTGCAGCAATTTCATTTTGTTTAATGTGACGATTTCTAGAATCAGTTCGTCAACTACGTTGACGAGTCTCGCCGTTACAGGCCTTCCACTTCGCGGTTTGTCTCGCAAATCTTCTTGTTCTGCTTCTCCTTTACACTGCCTCGCCCAACGTCGAACGGTACTCACATCAACACAGTTTGCCGTACACAGCTTGCATTCGCCGATGAATGTCTGTGAGAGCAACACTTTCCGCGGTCAAAAATTAAATTACGGCACGTTGCTTGAAGCGAACGTCTTTACTACTTTCCATTGTAATCGATACTGAACCAGCGTGTGGAATGAGTGTAGGATATAACACAAAACCTGTTTTATCTAGTTGCCTCAACACAATCTGGAATGGGATGGGGATATCAAGTCACAACACAAAACCGGCTTTATCTGGCTACCTCTACACAATCCAAAATTATTCAAGTGGAGGCATTACTTTTCAGCCCACCCTCGTATTTTGTCTTAGTGTGGGTAGTTCAAACTTTTAGCGTTGGCAATCGGATGTAACACGTTATGTCTAACATATTTACTCAATAAACACGCTCACGCGCGTTTATACTTGCGTTTAAACGCAAAACGAGCGCCTACGCAAAATCAGAATAGCCTATTTTAGGGTGAAACATTGAACAAAGTTCCTTAGAAATATACACATTTTTTAGCTGAAAACTAACTAAATTTGTTTAAAAATATGTTGCAAATAACGTTAAATAGAGAAATAAATCTATTTTAATGTAAACATGTCTTCAAATACGATTGGTTACTATTAAAACCAGTTTTTACAATATATATTTTAGCCCCTTTAACAAATAAACCTTTCCCAACCACGGTTCATTCTCTTCCATGCAAAAGCGAACTTCAACTATCACGACTTCCCAACTTTACACTCACTCTCATCTACAAATATTTCATATCATTATTCTCTCTCTCTCTCTCTCTCTCTCTCTCTCGTTGCCATTGGTACCTCCTCGGTATGAGCCGCAACGCCTTTTGAGGTACTTCTTTTCCTTGTAACTCATTCGATCAATTGCCATTTCCAAAAAATAGGGCCTATTGAATCGAGTCAAGATACAAAAATTTATTTTAGACAATTTACGACACTAAATATACGAAGAAGCCATTTTTACGTTTAGAAATTTTTGATCGGAACTCGAACGAAGGTTTAAGGTGAGAGTTGGTAATTTCTCCTCCCTCTTATAATGGGAACCTTTACACCAGTGGTTCCCAACCTTTTTTGCGCCATGCCCCACCTCGACACCTCAAAAAATTTGATGCCCCCCATTAATATAAAAACAAATTTGGTGTTGAAAAGGTATTATTTAAAATTTACGATAATATGAGTACATTTAATATGAGTTACCGTACATTCAATATGAGTAAATAAACTTGAGGTTAAAGATAACTAAATTATTACCTTGAAATAAAAATTTTCAGTTGAAAAGTTATAATTTTAAATTTCAATAATATGAGTACATTCAATATGAGTTACATTAAATATGAGCCAAGAAACTTGAGATTGAAGCTAACTACCGGTATATTATTTCCTTGAAATAAAACTTCTCAGTTGAAAAGTTGCAATTTTAAATTCACAAAAAAGTAATTTAATCAATAATACCACTTTAAATTCACAATATTAGGTAAAAATACAGCAAATTCAAAGTTTGATAATCTCAAGTTAGTGAGATCCTTGAGCTTGATGTTTACTACAAATGGTTTTGATTTCAGGCAAATAAAAATAATTATACGTTATTGAAATTTTAAAATATATTTCCTTATAAAAATTATGTATAAATTTCATTTTATTGTAGCATTTTCAAATTGCCCCCCAAAATATTCAAATTGCGCCCCACGTTGGGAATCACTGCTTTACACGATAACGGTGCGCGCGTATAGCGATGGTGCAACGGAGTGAAAGTGAGCAGGATGATGATCTTCTCTCGATCGGGAACTAGAAACGGGTGAAGAGGGAAAGGTCGAAATGGGGGGTGGGGGTCGAGTAAAACAACCCTGGCAATCCCCCTTTCCACAAAAGCCTCATATAAATAGCATGAGAGAATTTTCTAGACGCGAAGCTAGGTCAAGAAAACTGAAAATTTCTAGTGTTATTAATTAATATCAAAGGTTATAATGTACTTCCATACGCTGATGTAAACACACAACAAACAAGGTAAAAAAACTCAAAACCTTTGTCAAAATAATGCCTCGTACAAATCTATCAACATCAAGTACTTTCTAACATGAATTAAACAAAATTTTAAAGACCCCTTATATATATAAGGGGTTCCAAAAAACCTTAGCCCCCCCCATTTGCAGCTTACATGTTTACTTATATCGAAATAGTTTTCAGTGATTATAAAAATATATAAAATTCTTTATTTATTGCAGATATTAAAATTACTCTAGCTGATAAAGTGATAATATAATGGCTTCTCAATTAATTGGTGATTCGGAGAGGCAACGTGTGATAG